>VXAZ01008949.1:220995-425732 GCA_013399875.1 Gymnorhina tibicen | reverse complement strand
CGCCGCGTGCCCGCCCAATGGGCGGCGAGGAGGCGGGGCAAAGCCGGGGCGGCAGCCAATCGCGGCCGGAACAAGCCTCTATATTTGCATAAACCCCCTGTGATTGGTTGCTGCCCGTCACGTGCACGCGGGGCCGTTGAATGAATTAATTTAATCATTTTATTTTTTCCCCCCTACTGATGCGGCGCTGCGCTGCGACCGCGATCCCTCCGCCAGCTCAAAGAGTTCCCCCTGTCCCCGCCAAGCCCCGCGGACCCCCGGGGCAGAGCAGCGGTGCGNGAGGGATCCGCGGGGGCGTGGCGCGGTTTGAAAGCGTGAGGCGGGCGCGGCGCGTGAGGGGCTGAGGTGAGGGCGGCTCGGCGGGGGAGGAAGGCGCGGGGGCCCTCGGGGTGTCCGGGAGGGTACGCGGGGTGCGCTCCGGGGCTGCGGGGTGCGAGTGCCCAGGGGGTGGGACAGACCGGGGGAGCCCCGGGTTGGGTGTTTTTCCCTCGTCTGGTGGCTGTGGTTGTGGGCATCGGCCTCCACTGGGGCCTGAAAGCAGAAAAAGAAAAAATAAGAAAGAAGTTGCCCACGCGATGTTGAACAGCTTCATTTTGGTAACTGTTTTTCTAAAAATGCACGTGTTTGCAGAAGTGAAGTTCCAGAGTCACGTTATTAAGTTGCACACCTCGTCAGCTTCAAATTCAAGAAACTAACTGCAAAAAAGTACTAGCCTTTTAAGGTTCCTAGTTAAAAGTTAGTGGTATTAAAAAAAATGGATTGCTAGTGTTGTTTCTTCTGCTGGTTTCTTTCCAAGACTTACCTTCTCTTTTTGCTGATACTAACTAGTGTTATTAAAAATAGTATTAAACTGCTGATATTTGTTGTAACACTTAGAGCAAGCCAGTCACTGTGTGAGTGTGATCAATAATTTTGTACGTGTATTTTATACTAACATGGAGCTTGACAGAGTGAAATTACAGCCTTGTGTCTCCTTATCCTGTTTATAATGCAGGTTTTTATTGCTCTGTGTTTTTCCTTCTGGTCCCAGCCCCTTGTGTCCTTTCCCTGCAGCTTTTTGGGGATAAATGTCCCTTCCTACCCCACTGTTAAACACCTTGACCAGGAAAATGGATTTGGGAGAAGCTTGAGCATGGTAGTGAACTCTTGCTCTTAGCAACTAATAATTATTTTTCTTTTTAATAGGAATCTGTAATTACAGGAACCAAGGCTGAGTGAATGTTCCTTAAGATAAGTCACAAACAATGCTCAGAGGACCTAAGACTCCCCTGAAAGTGAAAGAAAATGAGAGTGGTTGTCCTGAAGAGAAGGAAGAGGCCTCTTTCCCTGTGTCAAAAAACCGAAAGAGCTCCAAAGTGACCAAACCCAAAGTCATCAGACCATCCAGGAAGGAGAATGTCACCGATGAGAACCAGGCACGGCCACAAAAACGTGCCCTGCAATGCCCTGAAGGCCCCGAGGAGGATTTGTGTCACGCCCAGGGGGTCGGTGTGAGCTGGCAGCTCCCTGGAAGCTGTTTTGGGACTCTTGGGGGGGATGTGCTCAGCGAACCCCCCTTGCCTTTGGACACAAAGGAGGCTTTTTCCAGCAGCCGAGCTGTTCCCTTGGGAAATGACTTCTACTCCACTCCTGAGAGGGACAAAGTGGAAGGAAAACCTGATGCTGGACTGTCTGAAGAGAGGAAAAGACCTGATGATTTTGCTGCTGTGACAATTGCTGAGTTTTGGATTGCTCAGGAAAGTTCTACCAAACGATCCATGGGTGAGGCTGGGGTGACAAATGACTTTTGTCCTTCTCAGAGGGCTTCTGCTTAGTCCAACCTCGTGCCAAAAGCTCCAATTTAGGGCAGATTCGGGCAGTTGGAGTTTTAATATGACCAGGAGCATCCTCTGAGAGGCTGTTGCTACAACATCTTTATAGGATACCCCGTGCATAGGGTACTTACACCGTTTGACTGTATAGGTTCTATCCTACGCTTAAATGCTCCCTGTTTATCTCCCTTCACCTGGGGATGTGTCTGAGTTTCACAAGGGAATTGCAAGACAAATTCTGCCAGTATTGGTAGACACTTCCTTAACAAGCAATTGAAAACCTAAAAGACAGACTTGGTTTGTGTTTAGTTAAATATTAACCTGTTCCTAGGCACATAATTTCATTGTTCAGGGAGGTTTCTTGGGCTGAGCAGGTAACTTTGTATCTTAGAATAAGTAGCATTAATCACCCTTAAAAAGGATAAAAAATTACCATTAAAGCTTTAGGTATTACAAGACTTTTCTTGGTGGTGTGCTTTGTTTTTCTTTTTAACCTCTGTTCTTGTCTCCTTTTCAGGGACTTCCCCAACTTCACTAAAACTTAGAAGAAGATCAACCATTGGGTTGAGGGGATCGCCAGAAAACAACACCCTGATCCGGTACCTGGCCCAGCAGAGGAGCAGCAGGCAGAAAGAAGCTTTCACACAGGTGAGAGTCCTTCCCAAATACCTGAGATGGGACTTCAGTTCCCTCCAGGAACCAGCTTGTGCTGGGAGAAGGGGCAGCGACTCCTGGGAAGAATCCAGCAGACGGGATAACCATGGCATTAATTTGGTGGTGTCCCTTGGTCACCTGACTTCAGGATAAGGGGAAGTTCCAGGTTTTGTTTACTCTGTGTAGAAGCTGGAATTTCTTCTCCGTGTTGAGCTCGCTGATATATTTTAACTTTCGTTACTTTCCTGTGTTTGCCGTGCTTGATTTTCGGGTAATGAAAGTGCTGCTTGTCTCAAGGGAAGTCAATCCAAGCATAGGTGACTTGGTTAATCAGATCTGTTTGTAACTTGAACTCTCCTAGGCTGTCAGAAAGCAAATTCTGGACTAGAGGAACAGACTAAATGCAATAAAATGTAACAGATTTCTGGGTAAAGTTCCTTTTTCCTTATTTTTACCATACAGCTACAATTGCAGCCAGATTAAATAAAGATTCTTTGTATTTTATGTCAAAGTACCAACACAAAACGTTAAAGTTCAAATGCTGAGGGGAGAAATGCCTGGTGGGGTTAATTTTGTTTTGGCAGATCAGTCCCTTTAAACATGCAAATGTGAGGTCGCTGAAGGACAAGATCGATGCTTTTCAAAGCTCCTTTGGATCTCTGCAAGAAGCTGAGGGGGAGGCTGGGCTCTCACACCTGGGGGAGGTGTCCCAGGAAGGAGGTTCCTGTAAGTTGCTTAAATATTCTGGTCAGTGATTTATCTTAAATATCAGCTCTTCCTTTAGGCTAAAAGGTATGCAACTAAAACAACTTCTTATAAAACAAAATATTCTTCCTTTTAAGGCTTGGCACAGGTGTTTGTGCCTGGTTTGGGGTTTGTTTAAACCATCTTAATGCATCCTGAATAGTGGTTTCTCAGAAAACTTGTATTTTTGGGACTCTTTCCTTGGTTTTAGTTCCTAGATTTGTAATCTTTGATGCACTTCTCACTAAGCATTAATGTTTTCACACTTTTTTCCATGAAACTGAGAATGGTTTTTATTTTACTTCTCTGCTATTGCTGGTCTTAATAACATTTATATGAAAAGAATCACTTACTTTGTTTTAAAGGTTGGTAATGTTATTTTCACAGTAGATCTAAAAAATGTGTTCTCCCTGCCTAGAACATTACCTGACTTTTTGCACCTCTTGATGAAGAAACACAAAAAGAGCATTCACTGAAAAACCTGAAGTTTGTCTTTGTGGTTTGTTTGGGTTCTGTTTATTTTTCACTGATGCAGCTCAGAACAAAGCACCTTTTAGAAAAGAGCCAAACCTGGAGCAGTGGAGTGATAAGTTCATGTTGGGCAACAGAGGAGCTGCTTTGAAAGAAAATTCAAATGAAAATGGGAGCAAGAGCAGCAGGAGGGACCCCAGGATCTGCAGCATCTTGTCCCCACGCCAAGCTGTGACTGTCACTGGCCCTGCTGCTGCAAAGGTGCTTGGAACTGGGGAGAAACTCCTCAGTCAGTCATTTAAATAGACAATTCTTCCATTTGCCATGCCTCATCCTTCTAAGCATTTAGCCTGGGTGTTTTGGGAAAATAAATTCAACCGAACTAGTGGATGATTGAGAAAATTCTGAAATCCTTGCCTGGGATTAAAACCCTCCGTAGTTGGAGCTGTTGTAAAACTCTTGTAACTTTTTCTTTAGGAATGGGTTTATGAGCAGCAAAATCCTATTAAATCCTTGGAGACTGTTGTAACTGGAGATATCCTGGAAACAGGCCATGGTAAGAGGATTCAGCACTGTTATAACCTTTGTTAAACTCTCATTAGGAAATAAACATACTGGAATATTTGTTAGCAAATGTTTCAGCTGATATTTTTCATCTTGCCTACAATTCAGGATGCAGTAGAAACCTGATGTAACTTTTCCTTCATGCAATGCTTCTTTTTTGTATGTTTTATAAATTTCTGAAAATAGCAAATGTGGCCCAAAAAGAGCCAAAATTTACAGACTAAAGGATTTTTGGGGGATGTTTCTGCACAGGACCTGTGGAGATGTGTGCACTTTTACAGCTCATGTTTTTAGTACTCAAGTTTTCTCACTTTCCCTTCAGCCCTTCAGTGTCGCAGCTGTCCTTGCTCTGAAGTGCACGGGTGTGAGCACAGCGCTGCTGGCACTGGCGGTGATGCTCTGGCAGAGCTCAGCACGAGGGAGGTTGGGTTTGTGGAAGGTGAGAGCCTGGGAATGCTGGATGGAAGCCAAGCCCCCGTGACACCGCCCCGAACGGGGAGCGTTCCCAGCAGTGACCTCTCCCAGAGCGGCTCCCTGCTGAGATCCATCCTGAAGAAAACCCCGGGGAGGGAACTCACGGACAGCCTGGAGGTTGGTTCAGTGCTTGAGCTTAAAGTTGCTTTGGGGACTAATTGCTGTGGATTGGGAATGATTTGGAAGTGATTTAATGCTGCTTGGTCATCTTGGAAGCTTTGCTTGGAGCTTTCGTGTTGTGAGAGGCTCTGGGGTGAGCTGACTGCGCCTTCCAGGACCTGAAGGGGTGACAGGAAAAATAGAGAGAGACTTTACAAAGGTCTGGAGTGCCAGGACACAGGGAATGGCTTCCTACTGCCAGAGGGCAGGGTTGGATGGGATATTGGGAAGGAATTCCTCCCTGGGAGGGTGGGGACACGCTGGGATGGAATTCCCAGAGCAGCTGTGGCTGCCCCTGGGTCCCTGGAAGTGTCCAAGGCCAGCTTGGAGCTCCCTGGGACAGTGGGAAGTGTCCCTGCCCATGGCAGGGTGGCACTGGATGGGCTTTAAGGTTCCTTCTCACCCAGAATCATTCCATGAAATGAATGTTTTTGAGTTTTATTTGTTCAGCAAACAGTTAGGTTTGTTTAAACAAAACAACTGATTATTAAATGCTGCTTAGAGGACACTATTTTAATTCAATTGTATTGAACTGGTGGTCATTTAAAATATGGCAGGAATACTCCAACAGTGCCATTGAAAGAGGAAGAGGTGAATCTGCTGCAGTCTCCAATTGTGCAAAAGCCTTCGAAACACTGCAAACAGGTCAGATTCCCCTTTCTAAGAACAAAACCCCTTGGTTTTCTTTATGTCTTTTTTTTGAAAAAAGTGAAGTATTATGTGGGATCCTAAGGTTTTGCCTCTTTCCTAAATCTGGTTATTGGGATGCATTAATCACCACTGAATTACCTCCTTGTGGTATCCTGCTGATGGCATGAAAAACAAGATTGCCAAGAAAAGGAACGTCTATTAAAAAAAACTAATCCCACCCCAAAACTTCAGAAAGCCTTGAACACCAGAAAAGAACCCCTGATTTTAAAAGGAATTTTACACTTTTCAACTGAAACTTGGGGAACAGGTGGTCATTTTTAATCTATTTCTTCCTTCATTTTTTTATAGTGCAATAAATCCAGGCTGAAAATCCTGGCTGGCCTCACAGGCCGTGTAAAGGTGGTGTTTTGCTGTTTGTTGGGGTGGGGATTTTTAGGGCAATATTAAAATCTCTTGCAAAGCCTCTGCTCTGTGCCAGTTTCCCCTTCACTCAGCTGTTTGTTTCATTTTATTCCAACAGAGACAGCTGAGAGTCAGAGCTCCAAAACACCAAAGAAGAAAAAAGTGACTTTTGGGGAAGTTCTGAGCCCCGAAATCTTTGATCAGACCCTGCCTGCCAACACCCCCTTACGCAGGGGAGCCTCCCCGGGGTGTCCCCAGGGGCAGAGCCCCTGTGCAAGGCCAGGCCTCTCTGAAGAGCCTTTGCCCCTCCTGGATTTTGGCTGGGATGATGTGAGTTTGTTCTTTTAAGTGACAAAACCCCCTCTACTCCCTGTGAATGGTCAGTTCTTGTTTCATTCCCCCCCCAGCCTGCTTGGCTTTGCAAAGAAATTGCTGAAATATTAAAGTAGAGTCTGCTTGGAGTTCTGGAGTCACAGTGAGAAGCTGAGATTTTAGGAATTCTGAACAGCACTTTGGCCTGGAGAGCTGTTTCAGAAGGCTCTGAACCTTGAAATGCTTTTCCCTTCACTTTTTCTTGTATTTTGATGCTCTGTTTCTTTTTGCCACACAGAGCAAAGGTGTTTTCTTTAAGGAAACAAAATAAAACTACTTTGTCTGCTCCAAACACTGATGGAAAAGGTATTTTTCAGGATATATCTGGTGTAATTTATTGCTAAAATATGTCATTTTTTGTTTGAAGGAAGGTGTTGAGCCTCTCCAAGAATTCCTGGAAGGTTCTGTTGCTGCAGAAGCCCCTTTGCCTGTTGAAAATGCAGAAGGTAACCCCAGCTTGTGTTTTTATCTGAAGATAATGGATCTTTTTGTACCTGAAAACTGAGAGTTGAGGGGTTTGGTTTATTTTTCTGTTTGTATTTTTTTATATACAGAGGATATATTTCAGTTGTGCTAAAATTTAAGTGCTAGCATTTAAATTGAAATGCTTTCTTCTGAAGATCTTTGCAGTGTTTACCTGACTTTAGGGTAACTGGATCTTATTTAAACTTGTGGTATTTTTCTGTGAAAATTTTACTGCTTATTTTTTTTAGAATCTTGATTCTGATACTGTAGCTTTGATGATTTTTAAACAGCAAGCCAACAACAAAATAATTGAAAATGGGTTGTGCATATTTATCTATGAAAGCTGTGAATGTGCTGATTATTGTTACCAAATCCTCACAAGTTGAGTTTTCCTGTATTTTATAGAGCAAAGTATAATTTTTTTGTCTTGCCATGTTTGGTAATCCTCGAGATGAAGTTTCTACTCAAGGCTAAGGTGGCCAAAGTGCATAATATCAGAAATTACATAGATAATTTCATCAAAATGTGATTAAACTTGCATTGAAACTGTTTAAAAATCCTTTTTTTTTTTTTTTTCATTTATAGTAGCAGAGACTGACAAACCTGACATGATAACAACTCGTTCCTCTACTAAAAGGAAGGTGAGTTTCCTTAGTGAAAAAATTGAGTTTGTTTTTTTGAGCTTCTTCAGGCACAGTTGTTCTCTTTTATCCCTCTTGATGCTTAAGAGTGTTTTTCCAGCCTCAGGTATGAGGATTATCTATCCAGTATATGGAAATACCTCCTGGTAGTGCCTTCAGGAAATGAGATTTTTGAGTGAAAATGATTTTCCAGTTATTAAAAATACAGCCTGATACTTAAATTGACAACTTCTGTTGAGTTTTCTAGGAGCTTTTCCAAACAAACTGACAACATGTTTTGGTTGCTGGGATTTTAAGGCACAGAATTGATTGTACAACAAGAAATGCTTTCAGACCTCAGTGTTGGACAGCTCTGGTGGGAGGGGAAGGCAAAAAAGAGAAGAATATTAAAAAAGTAACCCATTTTTTTAAAAGAAATAACTGGCGATGAAAATTTACTGTGTTTTCATTATTATACAACCAGGACTGGATTGTACTGTGTGAAATGAGTCTGTAATATTTAATTTCCAGTTGTGTCAGCCCCTAACGAGGTGATAGAGATTAATTCATTCCGGTTTGATTCTCCTGCCTGTTGGACTCTGTGGGTTTTTATGAGCAGCAGGTGCCCCCCAACCACCCCAAATCCTGTTCCTCAGCAGTGCAGAGCTGTGGCAGAGGACACTGACTGTGGCAGCTCGGGAGCCACAAACACCAAGGATGACACAGACACTAAAAATCCGAGAAGGAACAAGATTCAGAGACAGAAGAATCCGACCACAGCTGCTCCCAAAAAGACCCAGGTGAGTGCCAGCCACAGCAGTTGCTGAATTCTGCCTTTATTTTTATTTTTGTTTCTCTCTCCTTGTGTTTTACAGGATTACTTTGATCTTCCTGTTGCTGCCAACATTTTCTTCTTCATCCCTATCTTGTTTCCCTGCATTTCCTGCCCCATCCCTCTTCCTTACTGACCTGAGGGCTTGAATTCTTGTAGGGCAAAAAGGATCTCTTTGGAGAGAGGTGTTTGTGGGTCACTTTTCAGACTTCAGGGCCAACAAATGAGTTTGTGGTTCTTCTCTGACCAAGTTCTTGCAGAGCCATGTTAGAAAAGTAATTCTTCTTTGCTTTGAGGTTTTTAGATTATTCTGTAGAGGGCAGAAGTGGAGCCTTCCTTTTAGGGGGAACAGTTGTCATCCATCAAAATCCAGTAATGGGGTCCCTTATTTGTTAAAAAGTATTGTAGAGGACGATTAAAATTTCACTGTGCTCTATTCTCCTTCTCAACCTTTTCAGAAAACAAAATACCCAAGCTTTGGGAAAAGAAGAAAGAAGAAAGTCAAGAAATCTTTATATGGGGAAAGAGAAATGGCTTCCAAGAAACCCCTTCTCAGCCCCATCCCTGAAATTCCAGAGGTTGTCTCTTCTGTCTCATCTCCAAACTCACCGAAGGCAGATGCACTTTTTACAGGTAATTGGGGTTTTGGTTTTATTTTGCTTTTCTCTTTCTGTTTCTTCTGATGTTTTATTTCAGCAGTTACATAAAAAGCCTGTTCATGGTTACCTTAAGTGCATTGGTAATGAGCCCATTTGTATATTTTTCACTTTTAATTGCTTCTGTAATAGCAGAGTCCAGAGGATCTGATAGATTATTAATGCCCAGCTGATAAATTCAGTTCTTGTTGGACTCCAGTGTAAATCTGACAAAAAATCCACCTCTCTACTTCAGATTACTGATATTTTCATAGTCTTTAAGCTGGTGAGTTGGGCATGAAGAGTTCAGGGATGAGCGGAGCTTTCTGTTGGGTTTTTTCCCCAGTGTTTATCTGGGATGTGTTGGGAAGGTTATTTTTATAGAAGTAAATAAGTAAAATAATATTTAATATAAAAAATAAGTAAAATACAATGAAGCTTTTCTTGTAATACACAAAAGATTGTGTGCACACAATTAACCACGTGTTTGCTGTCGTTCAGAGGGTGCAGGTTTGGGTGACCCCAGCTCCAGGAACACCTGCAGGGACACTCCCCAGGAGCCAGGGGCTGGAAGGATGCGAGGGAAGGAGCTCTGTGCAGCTGCTGTGTGCCCGGGCCCCGGGCTGCTGGAGGAGGCAGCAGCCCCCAGCTCTGCTGGAGACTCTGAGGTGCCAGGGAGCCTGGAGTCTGCTCCTGGCACTGCTGCTGAGGTAACTGATGGGCTTAGGGGTCACAGAAGTGATGTCTGGGGGGAAAAGCACTGAGAGTGAATGAGCTGTGGAACAGGCAGCCTGGAGGCCTTGCAATCTCCATCCTTGGAAGGAGGTGTTGAGCATTCAGAACTCAGCTGAGCCTCTGAGCACCCTGAGCCTGTGGAAGGTGTCCCAGCCCATGGCAGGGGCTGGAATGGGATCATCTTTAAGGTCCCTTCCAACCCAGGCCATTCCAGCATTCTCTCCTTCCCAAGCAGCCTCAGTTTGGCCTCACACTGAAACAGATCCCAGCCTGCAGGATTCCCTGTCAGTTGTTGGGATTTGGGAGACTGACTTGGTGAGGAGAACAGTAGCAAGTTCAGCTGTTTGAAACCAGATTCTCATGGTTTATCTTTTGCCTATATTTAAAAAAAAAAAAATGAGAATTTTTATTTTTATCCCCCCAGTTTTCACAGATTGTGCCAGATGCAGAAGGTGATTTTGATACCTCTGAGTATTTCCAGCAAGGTGAAGAGACTCTACGTGAAAAAGAAGCAAAAGAAAGCAGTTCCTTGATAGAAAAGGAGGAATTACAAGGAAATCTCCTAACTGGGCTGGAAATTCTGGAACAACAGGATGTACAGGAGGGTGCCCAGAGAACTGAGTGCCCTCAAAAGGGTTCTGTCAGAGGTGGTTCAGCAAGGAGAAGAAGAAGAAGCAGCAGCAGTTCCTTCTCCTTCCCTCTTGTTGAAAACTTGGAAATAAGTGGGACTGATCCCGCAGTTTCCTCGTACAGTGTGGAAGAAGTTCTGTCAGTTCCCCAGCCCGAGGAGGGCTGCCCCCAGCCCTGCAGGAGGAAGAGCAGCGCCGGTGCTGAGGTCAGGGTGAGGCGCAGCATGAGGCTGAGCAGGGATGCAGCAAGTGCAGGACTTGCATGGATTCAGCTTCCCAGTGAGATTCCCGAGCAGCCTCTTGTCCCAGCCTCTGCTCCCAAAGCCAGGAGAGCCACCAGCACATCCATCCTGGCAGGATCCGAGAATATTCCCCACAGGGAGCAAAACCTCCTCCCCTTCCCTGCCCTGGGGAAGGAGAATGAGGGCTCTGCTCTTCCTGCTGCTGGTCCTGGCAGGAGGGGGAGGAGGAGAAGCCTCTGTGAAGCCACAGCTCGAGAAATGCCCTGGGCTCCCACCCAGAGAAGGAGAAACACAAATTCTGGGTGGGGGAAGGACAGGAGTAATCAAAAACACTTAGAAGAAGTAGAAACTCTTGAGCTACAGTTGAAAGAGGTTTCATGCATCTCTGATTTTCTGAAGTGAAGGTGGCTCTTAGAGCCTTGTGTTCTCTCTCAAGTGCAGTTTTCTTCTCTTTCCCACTTAGATTCCTTCACTTACTTTCTTACTTGTTTTCTGGATAACTTACAACTCATTTTCCTTGTCTTGATGCCTAAAATGCTGGAAGATCTGACCTGTGTGGCAGACTGGCTCAGAGCACTGGTCTGGTATGGCAGGTAATGAAGAATAAAAAATTCTCCCTGATAAATGTGGGTTTGTCTTTGGCAATTAAACCATGGTGTAAGGTGTGTCCTTCCAGCTGCAGTTCTCCAAGGGCGTTTTCCATGTGCTTGGCCATTCCATATAAATTGCTGTTGCAATCTGCAAATATTTTCTTCTAGATTGCAAAAATACACCAGAAAGAGATTGTCTGCAAATAATAAAGGAATCACTTCTTCAAAGGGAAGAGAAGGAAGTGGGGAACCTGTTTGCATCTTCTGGAAAGACTTTGGCCATGAGCAGAGGTGGAGTTCCTGAGAGTAAGATTTTGTGTTAGAGCTCCTGAGTTATTCTCTGATGTAAAAGGTGGTCATTAAAGAAAAAAAAAAGCTTTTAAATCTTTACTGTGTATAAAATTCATCTGGTAAATGAAATTGGCTGTGGGAAGAGAGCCAGTCCTCACCAGGAAAGCTGTGCTTCAGTTCCAGCCGTTCCCAGCCCTGTGTGGGTGTCCTGAGTCCAGCCCCTGTTGGCCAGGCCTTGTCCTGTCATCTTCCTGTTTGCGTTTTCTGCTTGCAGCAATGGAATCAAGAGTGAGGACTGGAGCTGGTCTGCTCCAAGGTTTGCTGCTGCTTTCATTTTTCATCCTGCGGTGTTCCAGCCCTGAGTGATCCCAGTGCCAGCCTGCAGGAAGTGGCTTTGTGTCCAGCACAGTTCCTTCTGTGACCTGGGTTTTACCGTGAGTGATGTGGGATAAAATCCTGTGTGTACTCGGCTGCTTTTATAGAGCTTGAAGGCAACCCTAGCAGTTGGATTTTTATGCCTCTTTCTCCCAAGACAAGAATTCCTAAAGCAACTTGAAAGAAACTCCACTACTAAAGTGCTGTTTGAGTTACAGAATCACTGAGGTTGGAAAAGAGCTTTAAGATCAGAGTCCAGCACTGCCCTGTGGCCCATAAACCACATCCCCAAGTGCCACATCTACGTGTCTTAAATCCCTCCAAAAACAGTTGCCTTAATGTTTGATTTGGGGATTTGCTTTTGGGGTTAGGTTTGGAAGCAGACTGGGGTGAGTTCTTGGGTTGGACGCTGTGCTTGGCTGCCAGGAGAGGGCAGGCTGGGCTGAGCTTTCTGCTCGGAAGGGAACTGGAAAGTAATACCGTAGATAAAATCTCTGAGAGACTGGCTAAGGTTAAAACTTAAAGCTTAAAAAATGAGTAAATTAGTAAAAATAGCTGCTACTTCTGCTGTTCAAAACAAAGCAGCAACTGAACCATGCACTGGAATTAAAGTGGAGAAGTGAAACGATGATGGACTGGAATCAGGTGTGAGCTCTATATGGAAATCACTGTGCTTTAACAGAGTCGGGTTGTACCTGAGCTGTCTGGGCGTCTCTGTGCAGCTGTTAGGCACCAAATCCAGCACTGGGTGACTGGGGCTGTCACGTCCTGAATATCAGACTGGAACAGTGAGCTCAAAGAGCTGACCTGGAGGAAGAGGCAATAAATTCCTGTGTTTGATACAAGAGGGGTTAATCCCAGCTGCTGCCCAGAGCTCGTTCTGTGGGATGCTGTCCTGAGCTCAGCCACAGCAGCACAGGGAGCTCCCCTCGAGCTTTCCCGAGGGGCTCTCTAGGTGCACTTCAGCTGGGAGGTGGGAGTGAAGGCAGGAAGAGAAGAACCAAGGGTAAGGAGAGGAAAACAAAGCTTGGATTTTCCTCCTGGCACAGCCGGGTGGAAAAGAGTTACTAGGGATTATTTGTGGATGCTTGGTGGCACTTGTAGGGTGAGGGAACCTACAAGAAATGAAGAGGTTGCAGTTCTTTCCAAGAGATATTTCTGCTGCCTTATGGCGCTTTTTAGTTCCTTTTGTCCTTCTCTATATCTGTATCTGAGGATAGAATTTATCCTCAAAATAATTGTCTCCTTTATCTGGAGAGGACTTGAGCAAGGCTTCAGCTGTGCAGAAGGTGCAGAGGTGGGGGCAATAATCTGTTCTCCATGTCTGCACTGAGAAGGACGAGAAGTGTGTTTAAAGCAGAGGAAAGTGCCTCTGTTAAACATTAAGGAGAAGTTCTCGCAGCAGTGGTGGCTGAGCAGGGGAATACAGGGCCTGGGGAGGTGTGGGATCTCCATCACTGGAGGCTTTAGGAACAGATTAAACAAATACCTGTCAGGAATGACAGATGGCCCTTCCCGGGGTAGGGATAGGCCGGGATGGCCTCTGGAGGCTCTGGCTGTGTTTTCTGATTGTGGCGATTGCAGGGCTGATGTGCAGGGGCTGGCCCAACAGTCCAGCTCCGGGAGGGAATCCCTCGTGGAGCAGGGAGCTGGGGAACGCCTCGGCTGGGGGAACTGGGAATTTGGGCGAGCTCCTCATGCGAGGCCCGTGCAGCGTCTTGGGGCTTTAAACACCCAGATCTCACCCGAGTCCCTGCTCTGCCTCGGAGCAGGACCTCAGGAAACTCCTGAAATGGTGGAACCTCCACCTGGTGCCCGTGGGTCCCACAGGGAGTGGGAACAGCAGTGCTGGGCCACGTTCACATCTGCTTTTCCAAAACTGAGCTAATGTTTCCCTCAGGATGAGCAGCAGCTCCACTCTCCCTGTGCCAGCAGCTTTTCCGGAGTTATGTCTTGTCTTAGTGGCCATGGTGGGGTAGGAAATAAAGCCAAGGTGTGTGGGATCAGAGAGGTGTCAGGGCTTTATCAGTTTGTGGTTCTGGTTTCCAGCTCTGCCTGAAGGAGATTCCAGTGGTTTTATCCCATTTCTGTGGGCTGAGCTCCAGCTCAGCCTGTGTTTTGTAGCGGCATCTAAATAAATCCATGGCATTGCCACTTCTCTTCCAAAGGGAGGCTCTCCTCCCTTCAGAGGGCTTTTATAAAGATGAATTCGTTTTAAACTGCTTCCTTACTTTAATTTGTGTGGACTTTAAGTGACTTCAGCAGGTACCAGGCAGCCCTGGATGTGCATTGGTGAATAATTGCATTTAGCAGCTCGCCACGTAATTACTGCTCTGACTGGCAGGGAGGACAAGTGCTGGGCCTGGAAAGGCTGATTGTTTGCTGCTCTGTAATTATGATGTTGTTAATAAGTAAGAGTAATTACACATCACTTTTGTGAAGTGCAGCGGTGATAGATTTTCAGAGCTGGGTATGTGGCAGCTATTTCACAGCTGGGAAAGTCTCTGCTTCACTTTGCTCGAGGTACAACGAATTCACTTATCTGTGAATTCTCCGGGAGGTTTTCAAGGGAAAGTGTTAATGTTTCCCAGGAATTATTTTATGCCAATATTTTCCCTTAATTAAGGTGCAACTTAATTAAGTTATAAAAGTGGGGATGAGATGACCAAGTTTCTCCCATGTGAGTTAAGAGAAGTAAAAGTTTTCTCATCTTGATGTGGTAAGCAGGGGGGGGGAAATAACAAGATCTGTATTGCCTTTTTTATTGATTTCACTTTAAAATAACCAATTATAAACAAATCTGGTTTTCAGCTGAATTTTCTCCACTCTCTTCTGACTAATGAGCAATAGAAGATGCTGACACACCTGAGTGCTGTCTATAAATGTCGCTGTTGTGGGTTCATCTGGGCCAGCTGTTGTTTAGAAATGTTTCAAAGTTTGTGCTTGAATCTTCCTCCTCCTCACAGTGAATCCTCACTCTCTTAGACCTGGAAGGACTTTAGTGATGAACAGGGAAGCAAACAGCAAAGGATTGTTAGAGCTGTGGACAAGGAGATGGAGGAAGGGGGGAAATTCCCCTGAAGAATGGCAAGGATGGCCTCAACACACAGGAGCAGGAGTGGGCAGGGAAAGAAATTGCATTTTCAAGCTGCCAACAGGTAGGTGAGCACTGGAAATAAATATAAAATAGTGGGGTATTCCTTCAACATGGTTTTAAAACGAGGAGGTAAAATCAAACTGTTTCGAGTCGAAACAAGGTCCAATTTCCCCGTGTCCCAGCGGAGGAGCTGGAGCTGGGCCTGTGGCTGGGAGACAAGCAGCCTAATGTATTAGTTTTGTTATTAACTCCTGTAAATTGTGCATAACAGAGCAATTAACTACTTTAGCCAGGCTGGGGAGGGGGGAGCAGGAAAACCTGTGTGCTCTGGGAGTGAGGGCATGGAACAGATTCCCTAAGCCAGGCCTGAAAAACCTGGTGTTAGTCTTGGGTTATTTCCAGTGACCCCTTGACTCCCATCTTCCTGCCCCCTGCCCGGCTTTGGGGCTGGTCAGGCAGCTCTGTTTTTGGAAGGCAGAGGAGACAGATATAATGAATGGCTTTTATTGTGCAATATTTCAACCCCTTTTTGACTGCCTTCGGATGGGATGGAAAATGTTCCACCCCGCGCCGCAGCCAAGATAAATAAAACGTATTCCCTAAACCTGGCTGTGTGTTTCACTCAAACTGGCAGTAGTTAGAGCTCCACTCTTAAACAAGAATTTAGTTTGACAATTTTTAGGCCTTGTTCAGCTGAATGTAACAGCCAAAGAAAATACTTGGGGAAAAAAAAGTTAAATAATACATATATTTACAGCTTGCAGGTGGCATTAATTTTTTGGGGGTCAGACTTTTCAGGTTTAAGGATCCCTGTTAAGTTGGGCTGTAGTGTAGGTTTTTAAAAAACATTCTTAATTGTCTTCTTTCTTTTTAAATTAGTTTTTTTATGAGAATAGTCACTCTGAAGGAAAATACATTTTATGTAGCTCCCTGATGGGTGATAAATAGTTGTGATTCAAGGCTTTAAGAGTTTAGGGTCTACCAAGAACCTGAAAAATCTGCAGCCACAAGCCCCAGCAAAGGAGCAGTAAAAGCTCTCGACAGAAGCCTGCGAAGGACTGGCCTCCAGCTCCACTGAGTTGGGTTTAAATTCTTTCTGGAGTTTTACTGCTGGCTTTCGGCATTGCCAAGCAGTGCAGGGAAGCCCTGGCACTCTGCACCTGAGATGTTCTGTGTTGTGCAGTGTGTTTATGGTCTGCACAACCCTGTTTACTAATAACAGTAACACCTTTTAACTCAGTCACCGTGCCCAGAGGTCTCTGAGGATTCAAACAATGAAGGACTAAAACTGAATTATCAAACCAGCCAGACCCTACCCTGCAAACAGAGCTTTTATTCCTCACAGTCCCTTTCTACAAGCAAAACCCCCTTTGAACAGATAAAATGTAAAGCTTAATATTTTAAACTAGATAAATGAACCTTCTTTTTGAAATCCTGGTGATGAAATCATTAAAGGTTACCAAGTGTCTCAAAGTCTGAGGAGAAGCTGCAGCACAAATGGCGCCCATTGCTCAAAAGCCCTGAGGATGCACTCAACTAAAGAAGGTAGGAATTGGAAAACTGGGATTTTTATCCCCTGTGTGCTCTGGGTTTGGGCTCGTGCTGTTCTGGAATTGAGCTGCTGCTCCGTTTCCTTGCTCTTTGTCTTTGCCAGCACTTGGAACATCAGGGTGGAAAACAGGGATCTGATATCCCCATCCCTTAAATCACCTGGGTTACACTGGAGATGCAAACCTCACCCTGCCATAAATAACCTGCCCGTGGCACCCAAAGGTTTGGACAAACAAATGCCTTCGGTCCCACGTTCAGCAGGTCAGAAACACTGGGTTCTGGCAGTAAATAATATTCACTAATGCAAATCTATTAAGGTTCTAAGGGAATTCACATTTGAACTGGGATTTGGAGCTGTTGAGTGGCCTTGGGTGTGCCATTGAGGAAAAAGTAATCGTGTGGGTACAAATATTAATGAGGAATAAAAGCTCATTTTACTCTTTCCTCAAGAAAAAAAACCCCTGAAGTGCCCAGGGTGTGTTTTGCAAGGAAAGCTCTGTAGGGTTTATGTAAGGAGTAGGTAATGTGGACATGGAGCTGGTATCAGTGCTCAGCATGACATAATCCCAGCTATGGAATATAATCCCTAAATGTTCATTTTACGTTTGTTTTTCCCAGCTCTCTACCTGCTTGCTCCTCACGGAGCTCTGCTGTCCTGGGTTTTCCTGCATCCCCTGCCTGGGGTTTGGAGTGTGCCACCTCCTGCTCTGCCTCTCTTGAGTTTCTGTGTCCCCAGTGCTTCCTCCTCTCCCTTAACACCCGTGACCAGTTCTTCCAGTCACAAAAGTGACAAATTTGTTCAGAGAGATGGTCCAGAACGGGAACCAAGCAGTTGGGAGCACAGGGAAGGTGGATACACATGAACTGAGCAATGAAAGCTTGGCTGGCAGGAGCTTTCCCTGGTCCTTGACATGGTGCCCTCTCCCAGAGCCACAGAAAGCCTCAGTCCCAGCCAGATCCATGGTGTTGGGTACCTTGGAACTGCACCTTTGCTCAGGAGTTAAGGAAATGATCAGGCTTTAGGCACAATTAAACCTGTGGTTTCCTCCTGACACACAGAATAACCCGCGCCTTAAATTGTTCCTCTTTTATCAGTAAAGCAAATCTCTGCTTCTGAAAAGGTCTTTTTTTTTCCTTATTCCATGAAGGACTGGGGACTCGGGCTGGTAGTTGAGGAGAAGCCTTCAACTAAATCCTAAAACTTTCCATTTCCATCTTTTTATCCAGCCTTGCTTTCAGCCTTGAGCGCAGCACAACTGGTGTGCCTGTGCCAAAAGCTGTTTAAACAATATTAAGATGTTTTCTTCAAACTTCTCCCTAGGAAGATACTCTTTTTCGAGAGGAATGTTTTCCCTGGAGCATTACATCATGAGCTGGTTCAGTTCTTGGAGTAAGAAATTGGACCAAATGGTGGGGAAGGTCTCCAGGGGAAACATATTTCTGCTGTTAAGTATTCCCCCCAGGAAGCTTAGAAACCACTCACATATTCCCATTCTGTCCACATTTAGCCTTTCACCTTGCTGCAGCTGAGCACAGGGAAAGGGGGGCTGGACTTTTTTGGAGGAAATTTGAACCTTCTTTGTTTTTGTCATTACATTTCCCCCTCTCTCCTCGTACCCTGTGATCCGAGCTGGGGCGATGGGTTGTCTCGTTCCTCTGACATTGACGCTGCCGAACGCGCTCTGGGTCTGTGTGCAAGCTGCTAATGAAATCTTAATTAAGGAAACTTCCTTGGAAACTCTGGATTTAGGAGGCTTTCTGAGGATTTAAAGGAGAGGAACCTCTGAGAAGAGCAGAGGATGGAGGGATTTGGGTGGATTAATGGGACAGTGTGAACCGTGTTGAGCTGGAGCAGGATTGTGTTTCCTCCTGTGTGGGGAACGTTTTGCCATCAACCATGGAGGCTCTTGATAAGGTTTCCTGTATCAAATGAAACTCTCAGAATCAGGAAAAATGTACTCCTTAAGTGGAGTAATGCAGATCAACAAGTTTTTTATTATTGTGACTTTTTTTCTCATATGGCAGCTCTGCAAAATTATTCTGAGAGCTGCTAAGCTGCAATTCACACTTTGGTTTGAAGGCAGTCAAGGACCTGAGAGCAAGCTGGACTTGGAAAGTGTGGAATTGTTCATCTTCAGCTCACACCATTTCCTTAGAGGACATCCAATGAAAATACAAACCAGTGGAATAAAACTCGCAAGAAAAACTCCCTGGGCAAAAATGCCCCAGGGCAGGGCACTGAGTGGTTCAGGAGTGGCTTAAATTGGGCTGTGGGGATGAATTTGAGGAACCTGAGTTGTGTGACCCAGATTGGTTTGATGGGCATGGAGAGAATGTTCATATCCAAACCTTCGGTTTGGCACCTTCAATCACAACTTAGGAAAATTAAAACCAGGCAAAACTTAATTACATTTGGTTTTCTCACTCAAAGGTCCTGATACTTGAAGATCATAAGAGGTTGAAGAGAAGGCCAAGCCCTGCAGATGCTTCATCCATTTTTATTTGATATCTAATATTTCTAAAAAGTGGAGTTTTGCTGTTTTTTTTAAGGAAAAAAAATCACAGACAAATTTTTAACTGTTCCTGACACGAGGGCCCACGAAGTTGGGGCAGCTGCTGAGGACCTGGCACTGGAATTGGTGACTGGGAATTGGCACAGGGCTGGGGAAGACTTTGGCCAAACCATGTTTCAGTTCTGTAATGAAGTTAAACACTCAGTAATTACCCCGTGCTTGTTACTGCAGCATCCAGGCTATGAGATCATTCCATAACAAAGTGGGGAGTAGACAATTTAATTTAATGGAAGTGTTCAGGGCTTGGAGCACCCTGGGACTGCGGGAGGTGTCCCTGCCCATGGCAGGGGTGGCACTGGGTGGGCTTTAATGCCCCTTCCCACCCAAACCATTCCAGGATTCCGTGAAGTTTGGAGTCTCCTGCCACTTTGATTTTTAATTCACAACCTCATTCTGATTGCAGCAAAGCCTTTGTTTGAACATTTCCCAGAACCTGTGGCTCAAAAACCACTCTGTAGAACTCTGAGCTCTGTGGATGTGAAGCCAAAGGGCCACTCCACCTTCCTGCTGCTGGGATCTGAGGGGGGAAAGATGAATGTGCAAAGACAGATTTCCTTTTGCTCCTTTTCTCAGCCATTTTTTCAGTGCAGAACAAACTTTTTCGAAGTGATTACACCAGATGATTTAACAGCACGGCCAAATAGTCCCTGTTGATTAAGATGGATGGGAGCTGTATTTGGAGCAATTGTAATTAAGACTCCCGTGGCAAGCAAGGAAAAATAACAAATTAATCTAAGAAGAGCTTATGGAGGAACTCTTAAATTGAAAAGTGTTCTGAAAATCCCAAATTCTGTAACACTGGTAAAATCTTAGTTTATTAAGGCTTTCAGAATCATTAAAACCTCAAACTTGGAGTTTGTATTTTGATATTTGTCACTTGAAAAACTTTTTTTAAAATATAGCATAAAAATCTGAATTTTTCAACACAGAAGAGACATTTTTGGTTAAATTTCTTTGAGATGAACCGTTTGTGGTCTGGTTTTAATAATCTTTTTACCTGATCTATGTGAGAAAACGTCTTTCTAGCACAAAAACTTTTGATTCCTGGATTGTGTTGTCTGTCTTGGCCAGGAACACACCAAAATAAATACAAAATTTAAATTCTTTTCTCTCAAAATCCACTGTAATTAAAGTCTGCATGGTCTGATGGGCATCACAAGGACTCCTGGTCCTCCCCTTTTCTGCTCATGCCATTCCAGAGCCCTCTTGACTCTGCACAAGCCTTTTGTACCTCAGGGCCTCGCTTTCTACGTGTGTAAAATGAGGGGTCACCTCTTGAAGGCAGTAGAAATGATCTTCAACTTGTGCAAAACTTCTTTTATTCTCACCATTTTAACTATTTCTGTGCCATTCCTGTCTCTGGGGGCAGAGGTGAAGTCACAGCACTCCCGTCCCTGCTCTTCAGGTGCAACAACAGAAAAAACCCCGACGCTTTAAAGGCTGGGGCTACTTTTAGAAAAGAGGTGGCTTGTTCAGCTTTTGCAAGTCCTTAAGATAATGTCTTTTAGATCCGTGATTGATTTATTTGATATTTATGCAGTTGGCAGGGGGATTTGAAATATAACATAAGCACTTCCTGAGATGTCAGGGCTGCGATGTTCGTGGTCTGAACAAGGATGTAATTCATATCTGCAGGTGCTTACTCCGGTATCAAACACTCCAATAACATCATGCCTGTGGAATCTGGAGCTCCCTAGTGTCCCATTTGTATCCTGATATGCCCACGTCTTTCCTATGTGTGTTTTTCTTTCTTAAGGAGCTCTCATTTCCTTCAATAGGATATGTTTTATTTCATCCTTTTTCCTGCATTTACTCATATTAATGTCACCGCGTGCACTGGTAATAGCTGGGCTTGGAAATAACCCGTGTATCCCTGCAAACACGGGCCTGAAACCCAATGCCTGGGACACTTTATTAGCAAAGAATTGTTGTTTAAGTGAAGGGAGGGGATCGTTCCTTGCTGGACTCTGATCTAACCCCTCTGAAGGAGCGTCCAGCAGGCTCAGCCCCAGCATGTTCTGCTGGGCAGGGTTGGAGTCCTGGCATGGAAGTTTTTTTGGGGTTTTTTTCTGCTAAATGGCTGTGAAATTGGGAACTGGCTGCTGCCAGTTTGTCCTGTGGAATGGGTTGGTTGGAAGGGACCTTAAAGCTCATCCAGTCCCACCCCCAGGGACACCTCCTGCTATCCCAGGGTGCTCCAAGCCCCGTCCAACCTGGCCTTGGGCTCTTCCAGGGATCCAGGGGCAGCCACAGCTGCTCTGGGAATTCCATCCCAGCGTGTCCCCACCCTCACAGGGAAGAATTTCCCTACAATATCCAATCTAGAGGAATTTACACCTTTCTATCAGAGAGAGGCTGAAGGACTTCTCTTAGGGGAATTGATTCAGAATGAAGGGACAGAGAGGGGGTGAGGGGCTCAGCTGCTGGGGCATTTCTGGGCACTCTCAGGGCTGCATTTTCAGCCCTACAGCTGACAAGGAGTTTTCCTTGCCCTTTGTGTGTTGTGAGATACCTTTTTGTACCTCCTTTCCCTCAGCCCTTCCTCCCATCTCACTCCACTTAGGAACACTGAGTCAGTTTACAAATTCTTTAAGCAGCAGCAGTCTCTGCACTCGCTTTGCAAAACCCACTGGCACATTTGGTGAGATGCAGTTATCAGGTGCTGGGGACAGGAGCGCTGGTCAGCGTTCCCCTGAAACTGGAGTGTCCTTTCTCCAGCTGCTCCGTGGGGCTGAGCCTTAATGAGTCACCTTAGGCAAGGGAAAAGTCCCTGCTTGGAAGACTGGAGCCTTACACAGGTCATGGAGCTGATTCCAGGCATGACGGGACCCAGGGAAGGGCTGGAGATCAGGGAAAGGTTCTTCCCCCAGAGGGTGCTGGGGCACTGCCCAGGCTCCCCAGGGAATGGTGACATTCCCAAATCTGCCAGAGCTCCAGGGGTATTTGGACAACGCTCCCAGGGATGGCCAGGGTGGGATTTTGGGGTGTCTGTGCAGGGCCAGGGGTTGGACTGGATGGTCCTTGTGGGTCCCTTCCAGCCCAGGGCATTCCATGATCCCATAATGGGGATCCCATCCCTGCAGCTCCAAAATGCCACAGTTATTTCTCACTCTGGAGGCCCCTTTGGAGCAGCATTTTGATTAAATATTCCAGAGTGTTCAGTGCACAAAATCTTTTTATTTCCTGTCATTATCTCAGTACAATCACGAGCGCCTCTTTTATTATTTTTATGGATGTGCTCATCAGCTGTAGCTTTTCCCATCCCAGTGGGAATTTCCCTGCCCTGAAAAGCTGAACCTCACACTATCTGGTAAAAACGGAATTTTTTCCCAGCTGGTGATTGCAGCACCAGCATCTCCCATTAACAGAGCTCTGCTGGGGGAAATATTACAAACCATAATCTGCTGGAACAACCCACTGGGGTGAGTTTGTGCTTCCCTGGAAACTCTCACAGGTGCCCCAGCTGGGACACGGCAAAGAACAGAAATGAAGGAATAAATACACAATGAAAGGGTCTTGCTTGCAACTTGAACTTGTGCTTTACAAGGCAGAAAATCTCTTTTTATACATTTTGCTATAAAACCGGCCTATGTTTAATGTTTGTTTGTGGCATGAGGGGATTTTTTTTATCAGTCTTTAGCTGGAGGAGGAATCTCACAGTTACAGTGGAAGCAGCCCCTTTTTTCCTTTTTATTTCCACATCAGGTAGATTTTTTTTTCCCCTGAGACATTTTTACATTAGGCTGTGTATAAACTGGATTAATTTGGGATCAGTCCTTGCTGTGTTAGGCTGACTTCACCCGAGGCTGTTTGCTTTGTTCTTATCTGTTAATTTTATACACAGGAAGGTCCAAAGTGTGAATAATCCCACAAAATACACCTGTAGAGGATGTGTCAGGGTTCTGTGACAAAGTCACTGCAGATAAACCACCTTCTTCCAAAACACTTGAATTCAAGAGAGGCACTTTTGGGCTGTACAGGAGCTGTGCCCCAAAATGCCCTTTATCCAACTTGGTATCGCAGTGCAGCGACGCTGAAACATGCTCTGGGCTGGGGAGAGGGAAGCGCCCTTGTGAGAGGTGAGGAACACAAACTGCTGGGGTTACGGGATACTTAAACCCCCCAGATGGGGCTGGGCAGAGGCAAACCCAGAGTTTTCATGTTCCTTCCCTCTCACAGTTTATAAATAGCAGAACTGCAATTTCCTGCTGTCCCCCAGGGCAGCTGTTACAGTGGCCAAGGGCCAGCTGGACTCGGGACTGAGCCCTGGTGCCACATCATCCTCACCTGCCCAGCCCAAGCTCTGCTTCAGCTGGGCCCCAAGAGCTCTGCTGTTCTCAAATTTCCCCTTCTTCCATCACCACTCGACTTTGGTTTTCATTTTAAACCTTTTCTCCACATCCAGCCTAGAAAATGGGCAAGTTTTGCTCTGGGCAGGTGAGGACATGGAATCCAAGACCTGAGCTCTGCTCTGAGCGGGGAATGAAACAAAGCAAAGAGGATTTAATTTAATTTCCTCTCTTCAGCAGGTGGAACAAGTCTGCCTGCCTGCCTAAAACACACATTCCAATGCTCCCCTCCACGGAGCCTCTTCTTCCTCTTTAGGTTTCCCCCTTATCTGGCAAGACTTCAGTTCATGTCTCCAGAGAAGTAAGCAAATGCAATTTTTTTATTTTGTCTTTATAAGTGTTTCAGATATCCTGGAGCTTCTGGGAGAGGACAGGTTTTCCCTTCACAATTACTGAACGTGCTGAAGGGAAATGAAGGAAGAAACAAGGAGAAAATTTAAACTTCCAGGAGTGCCAGGGCCTGCCCTCCCTCAGGGATGTGCAGCCCGAAACCACCCCTCAGCTTGCAAATCTCTGCAGACAGAACCTTCTGAAAGGTTAAATGTTGAGAAAAGGGACATTGGGACATGCTGGCCTGTCCTTTTTGGGTGGATTTACCAGTCAGGGAGCAAGGAATATTTAGAAATATTATACACAGGCAGAGAAATCGATAGCAGTGATTAAATGACTCTGATGAACCCAAAATAGATTCAAAACCTCACATTTTTAACCCCCCCTTTCACCGCAGATGTGGCTACAATCGCAGATATAACAAAATTCAGGAAGGAAAATGAGATAGGGGCCATGGTGCAGCTTTGTGCATGAATAAAACCATAATTTTGGGTCTTAGTGAGTGGATTTGTCTCCCGCCTGCGATGGCTCTGCTCAGGGGGTGCTCAGAGCTGTCTGATGGGTTTGGCTGGTCACAAAACCTGTTCCTTGGAGTGATTCCCTGGCTGAATAAAGCCTGAAATAAAGAAGGATCCAGCTCTGGTACCAGCGTTCCCCTGATCCTGCTTTGGGGTCCATTTAGGCTGATTTCCTTCTTGGAAGTTGTGGAGGATCTTGGATTCTCTCCAAAGCCTTGACTCCCGAGATTTTGCCCAGTTGCAGTCCCAGTTTGCCCCCCTGGGTTCCCAGTCTCTCCAGAGCAGTCTCCTTCCAGAGCAAGCCACCAAGCCCACGTCCAGATCCCCTAAATTCCAGTGTGAGCTCTCCTTTCAGCCTTCTGCAATCAGGACTGGGGGGATTGGGGTGTTTGGTCATCCAGGACATGAACCACACTTTGGCTTTGAATGGATTTAAAACAGGAATTCGAGCTTTGGAGGACACAGTTTTGCTTTTGCTGTGTGCCTGGATGGAGCCAAACCCACCCAAACGAGTGCCAGCACCATCCAGCTCCTCACACTGCCAAGCTGGAAGTGATCTTGGGGGGTGGAGGGGAAATGAAAAGTTATTAAAAGCAGGAGAGCTCTCAAGGACCCCAACTTTTCCTTTCATTCTTATGAAGAAGCTCTGAATCCAAGAGGGAAAAAGCACTGGGAGTAATTATCCAAAATGGGTGGCATAAAGCCGAGCAGAAAGTAATACATCAGTTTTAAAGCTGCTCATCTCAAACTGTGAGTTAGATTTATTTGACCTGCATTTGGGAGCAAATATTAATGAAAGGGCGAAGGCAGCTTATGGCTCTTTCAGTTCTTTCATTTCCCACTAGATGTCTCCGGTGGAAAAACTAATTAGGAATGTTCTTGATTTAATTTGGGAAAAAAATTGGATGAAGCTTTTTTATTATTATTATTATTATTTCTTTTAAAGTCTTGCAGCTTAACCCTTGATCTTTCTTCAGTAACTACTTCAGCCTCGAGTATGACGAGAGGCTGCTTAGAAATTACTCAGTTAATGAATATTGGGGTTTTTTAAGTAATAAAGACTTGTCCAAGTATTAGGAGGAGGAAATCTTTATTCCCACCAAATCTTTGGCTGGTATCTGTAGCACCAGAGGTGGGAGAGAAGTTACATCTTCAGGAACTGGTGAAACATCCCTGGTTTTATTTATTTATCCCTATATTGGCAATGTGTGTTTGAGCTTGGATCTGCTTCTGGAGTTTCTCTTTCAAAAGCAGCTTCATCAAAAAAAATCAATCTGTGAATCTGCAGGAACGGTTTCTTTTTTCTCACGTGCTATTTGTGAAAATAATGGGGCTTTGAGTAAGAGGCACCCACATGGCTCTGGCTGCAGAACTGAGGCCTCATCCTAGCAAAGAGCCCAATTTCCCTGGCGTTCTCCTGTTGCCTGTGGAGAGGAAGCCTTTAGGAAGGGGGTGGCACACTGGGGAGCAGTGGTTTGACATTGAGGAGTCACTGACCTGCTCACACGTCAGTCCAAACAAACTTGCTTGGGTTTCCTTCTGTTTTAAGCCCGGCTCTTGGTATTATCTGGGTGTATCTTTACCTGCCGAGTATTTCACTGAAAGAATCCAAGAATTTCTCTTTGGAACAAGCGAAAATCCATCTCCACTCCTGGCATTTTGGAGGTGAGGAATGAATTCCAAATGTCAAGCTGGGCTAAGGCACAAGGAGCTCCCTCAGTGAGCTGTGAATTTGCTTCTCCTTTGTCTTTTCCCAGCCCAAGGTTTGTCAGCCTGGACCAGGCGTGGGACTTGTCCCTTGGCTTTGGCCTGGAGCGATGGTTTGGGGTTTTAGGGAAGATCAAGGTGTGTTTTGGAAACCCCAGTAAACCCAGGAATCCCTGGCATGGCAGGAGTGTCGGGATACAGACATGGAGAAGGCTTTAAATAAAAGCCAGGAGTAGTAGTAGTAGTAACAACAACAACAACAACAACAACAATAATAATAATAAAATAATAATAAAAATAAAATAATAATAATAATAATAATAATAAGCAAACCACTGCCAGTCACCATAAGAAAAGGTGTTCCCTGGGAAATGAATAATTGCCCTCTGCAGACTGCCCAGCATCTGCGGGTGCATCCTGCTGCCACTGCCATTTCAAAATGGTGACTTAAATTCCAGCATTATAAGGAAAAACATCAAAAATTGGGCTTAAAGGTACAAAACAACCTAAACTGAAATGTCTTTGTAGCTGTTACCTAAACACAGACTTACGATGGATGGCAGAAGAAGGTGAACAAAAAATTCTTCTCCCCAGAGAACCACAAATCTTTTTTTCCCAATTAATGACAATGAACCACAAACATTTCAAAAGAGGCGATGACATTTTTCTTTATTTCATCCCTTTATTTTACTCTGGTGTTCTTGTTGCTGGGTGCTGGGATGGAATTTGTGGGGAATGAATGTTGTGTGGTCAATTTTGTGCTAAACATCTCAAAGATCATTTCCCAAAATGGGCAGGGAAGATTCTTGATGTTCCATTTAATTTAATACTCCTAAATTCCATCTCTCTGAATTCAAGCTGGGTAATGTTTGTGAGCAGTCGATTTCACTGAATGTGCTGGAAAAAATATTTCAAATTTTTAATGAATTTTTCCATTTGTGTTTGCTTGGGTTTTAAAATCTGGCTGCTGAGCTGGGAGTGGAGTTCCTGAAAAGTCTGGTCTTCCCCATTTAATGGCTTCGCTGCTGTTTGCTTGTGCAAGTATGAAATGAGGGAGGTGATTCCTTCCAACCCACCTCAGGAAATCAAAGGCCCCCAATTCAGTGAAGCACCTGGGCTGGTGGCTGCACTCCTGAGGTGCTGAGAACCACCTGATTTATTTTGCCTTTTGGCAGCATTTTTTAGCTCTGACTTGGAGCTGCACAGGCAGGGCTTGGGTTGTTTGGGGCACAGGCAAAACAGGCTCTCACCTGCCTGGGAGAGGCCTCACCTGAGCTGGGTGAGGTGTGGGGGGTGCAGGAAACCCCATGGAATTCACCTGGATCAGAAGGAAAATATCAGTGATTTACAGCCAGGGTGGGCACTGCACCAGCAGGACAGAGCTGGGACATGAGGAACCTCGGGAGGGACAGAGCTGGGCTGGGTGAAGAGAGCAGATCGTGGAGTCATGGAATGGTTTGGCTTGGAAGGACCTTAAATCCCATCCAGTGCCACCCCTGCCATGGGCAGGGACACCTCCCGCTGTCCCAGGGTGCTCCAAGCCCCGTCCTTGGACACTTCCAGGGATCCAGGGGCAGCCACGGCTGCTCTGGGAATTCCATGGAGCCCCTCACCACCCTCACAGGGAGGAATTTCTCCCCACTATCCCATCCAACCCTGCCCTCTGGCAGTTTAAAACCATTGCCCCTAGTCCTGTCATGCTGTGTCCCTATCAAAACTCCCTCTCTCTGCTTTTTAGCAGCCCCTGATTTGTTCCCTGGGCAGTGTTTTATTGTTTTGCTGATTAAACAGCACCAGCAGCCAAAAACCAACCAAAGCACCAGCACAAGCTGTCCTTTTCCTTCCCTTTCTTCAACTTCCTTTCACTTCTCTTTCCTGTACAATTTATTGCCTTTCAAACTGGCCCCTGTGCTCCAGTGTGGCCAGTGAGTCCCAGCCCCAGCACTGGTTCTGAGCTGCTGGGGAAGGGTTGGGCTCCGGGCGCATCCGCAGCCCCTGCGATCCCCAGGCCTGGCAGGAGGCTGTGGGCACCATTCTAATTAGATAATAGAATAATTTCATATGCAATTGGAAGTGCTGCAGGGGGAAGAGAGGAGAGGTGTTTGGGAAAGTGGATTGTAATTACTTGAGCTGGAATTTGGCCAGGACACGGGGGTTACTCTTGCGAAGAGCACCGGGGGAGCTCCAATGAGCACAACGAGTCGGGATCTCAGTCAAATCCTGATTTAGGAGATGCAGCTCTCGCAGTCTGGTGCCCGCCCAGAGCACCCGACCAGCACTGAGCAGAGCCACCAGAAAAACCACAAGCAATTTTCCATGATAGAGGTGAAAAGGAAATAGAGGGGAACTGGGAATGGTTTTTATTCTGCCCCAAATCGTCCTTGACATTTTCTGCCACGCTTTCCCCATGAAACAAAAAAGATTTGATGGTGTGGGAGCTGAAATTTGAAATCTGGTGTCTAAAATGATCTGATGGTTACGTGAGGGACCTCAAAAACTGTCACTTAGGCACCACTTTCAGTGGAAGATGAGCTGTGTGACTTGATAGAAACCCCCAACCTAAAATCTGAGCCTTGATCAGGCTGAGCAGCCCAGAAATTTGAATTTTCAGAAGATGTTGGTGTCAGTAAGGGAGGCTCTGACTTTTACTCTCCAAAAAAGGACCTCTCTTATTTTCATCTTTACTGCTAGTCAGGAAGATATATACTCCCCAAATAATGGCAGTTTCCTTGGGCTGGAGTTATAGTGGCTTTGTGATACAATAAACAGCACCCTGTCATAAGGCTGGGATAAAAAATGGCCTGACATTTCTTTAAAAGTAAAGAGAAACACCACTGCAGCGATGACCTCTGGGCAAGGGCACAGATGTTTCGCATGGTGGGGGAAACTGTGGTTCCAGGCTTATCCACGAGGATATATTGCTCACTTTTCACAAAGAGTTTTCCTGAGAAATTACAGTACATTAAAAAAGAGAGCCCCCGGCTCGGCCCTTTAGTGCTCATTTTTTAAGTGATACAAAGCAGAATAAACGGGGCAGGGTGGGTTGGTGACTTTTTGTTCTCCCTTCTGTTCACTCACTTTGCACTTTTAAAAAAATTCTCAAGTCCCTCATGGTCCAAACTGGATGAAATTTGAAGAATAAAATGGAGAGGGTTTGTAATTCAGCACAAGTTTGGAGAATTGCCTTAGTGTTTGGATATTTATCAGGACATCTGCAGGAGCTGAGTGGGGGATCTTGCTGTGGCAGTTTATTTACTGGATTTCTTGTATTTCCAGCATGTGGGAAATCAACTGGTGGGGCTCAGTGCCACCACCCAGCCCTGAAGTGCTGTTTGGGGTGGGCTGTCCTGGCTGAAAGGCTGGAAGTGGTGTAGATGGATTTCCACCACCTCACCTCTGCTCAGGGAGGGCAGTTTAACTTCATGCTGGTGGCTCTGGTGGTGCATTTGACCCTGGATGCCCGGATGGTGATGCATCATCACCGAGGAACTCGCTGGGGTCACCAAAACCCATTTCCCTTGGGATTTTCAGCTTCCCTGCTCCGTTCCCCTGGGGCTCTGTGCAGGTGGGCTCCTGCTCCTGTGTCAGCTGGGGCTGAGGCTCGCAGAACTCCCTGAGCTCAGGGGGATTGGGAAAACTTTGCTGATTTCCCAGCTGAAAATGTTCCTGGACACTTCAAGCATGTGGAACTCAGCGTGCCAGGAATCCTCCAGTCCCCTCCAGCCAAGCGAGAATTCAAAGTGATGGATTTAAGCTGAAATAACTGTGATAATTCCCTTTTCAAACCACCTAATTTAGGTAGGAGGGTAATCCAAAACCTGGGCTGGTTTATCTTCATATGATGAGCTGGAAACTCTGTTGGTTCAACAGCTGCTGTGTGGATGTTTGGAGATCTCCAAAACCAGGAGCTAGGGCTGAGCTCAGGAGCCCTTTTCCCAGTTTAGAGCCCACAGATGGGAGAGAAATGGCTATAAATGAAGATTTTTGGTGACTTCTCCAGGTTGCCATGGCTGTTTCCCCAAGGAACATGTTCAGCTATAGCGCTGCAAGGCCATTTTCCACTTTCAGCCCCACTCTTGGGGAGGTTCACTGCCTTGTAGGGTCTGCATTTGAAGAAGAAAAGTTGATTTGTACATAGACTAAGAAGATTTTCTTCCCCAAACAGCACCTCAAGAAATGTTGTGGAGGAAGCACGAAGAATGTTGAATTCCTTTTTAATCCCCAGATCATACAGCAAAGCCAGGAAAAAGCAGTTCTGGGGACTTCACTCGGGTGTTTCATGGGTCAGACCAGGCTCTTTCAGGTGTTTCCAGCCTGGTGGCAAAGGAAGGTGACCAAAATCCAGACTCTGCTGAACAAAATGTTCCTTGGTGAGCCCTCCCTGGGAACCTGGGGGATTTTTGCAGAGTAAGGATCCTGGTCCGAGCAGGGAGTGACCACTGCTCTCTGAGCCTGTCCCACTGCTTCTCAGAACCAATTCTGTCAGTTTTATCAGTTTATCAGAACCATTTCTGATTGGCTTTGCTGTCAAATAGCAGAATTGTAGTTACCACGTGGGACTGGTACAGCTCATAACCCCAAACTCATCTGTCACAATTTAATGTGGGATGCCCTCCCTGGCAGGGTGGAAAATGAGCATTCCCATTGCCTGGGGCCAGAAGATAATGGGGAAACATCTTCCCTGCCCCTTAAACACTGTCCGTGGGACGTGGATTGACTTCACTGACACCCTGTTTAAAGGATAAACAGTGCCAGACATCAATGTGCTTATTCTGGAGATCCAGGGGGTTCAGTGTGGGGCTCACATGGGTTCATTGAGTCACTTCAAATGATAATTCTTCTTTTTTTTTTTTTTAATTCTCTTTATTTAATTTGAAAATTTTTTTCCTTAATTTTTTCTTTAAATATTTTCCTCTTTAAACTTTTTCCTTCAAATGTTTTTTTCTTTAAAAATTTTTTTCTTTAAACATTTTTTCTTCAAATTATTTTTTCTTCAAATATTTTTTCTTCAACTGTTTTTTTTTTCAACTGCTTTTTTTCCTGAAATGTTTTTTTCTTTAAATTATTTTTGGTGTTTTTTTATTTTAATGATTTTTCTTTAAATGTAGATTTTTCTATGGTTTTGGGGCTTCCTTCTTTCATTCACTAAATATGAATGAATCTCTCTGCTGGAATTCATATCAGTGCCTGACTAATGGCATCTTCCTTACATCTTCCTCAGTCCTTATTTTTCTACTGTGCCATCACTGATTTTGTGATCTTTTTGTCCTTGTGCTGGCACCAAAATTCAGAAGATTTTTTTTAAACATAGCATGTTAATAATAGTTGACTTCTAGTAGGAGTCTCCACTTGGGAAGTTCGAGGGCGTTAATAAATGAAGGCCCAAGGATGAGCTGCAATTTTTTCTGTGGGGAAACTGAGGCAGGGAGCCTTTTTGGGGTCATCTGGCAGGTGATGTAAATGTCTGAGCTGTTTTTATTGGCAAACACTGAGCCAATCTGTGATTTAACCCAACATCCATAAATCTCCAGGGGTAGGCTTGGGGATAGCAACTCCCCCAGACCCAGCTCCTGCTTCCCTCTCTCGCTGTTGTGAACTGGGGACTCAAAAAGGGGCAAAAAACTTCCTATTTTACAGAATTAGCACAGCCCCATGGCTTGGCATTGAAAAAATTGCATTAAAAACTTTTCATCCCTGGGTAACCTGGGAGGGGAAGGGCCAGGAGGGAACTTGGATCACACCGCTAATGACAAAAGAAAACTTTTATCTTTCCCAATGAACGTTAATTTAGTGCCCTTTAAAATGTCTCAGTTCGGGTTTTCACCCCTTGACCACTGCTTGATCCATGAAATTGCAGAGCAAACCCTTTGTTTGCCATTTGGCACCAGTTTCATATGCTTTCCCCTTCTTTCATCTCCCAGCCAGTTCTTCAAACTAATTAAAGGAACTTAGACTTGACCGAGGCTGTCCTTTCACTGGATTTTTCAGTCAACAGAAAAAAAAAATCCCTTTATCTGAAAAGCAAACAACAAGCAGCTGATAACACAGTGGAACGGGAGTTCAGAGATAATCCAAAGGGAAAGATACTGAGTTTTGTCGAGAAGGGGCTTTTGGGCCTTTCCTCAGAGCTGGGATTTTGGTGTATATTTTTCATCCACGAGATGGCAACAACCAGCCACCGACAGCGCCCTCGGAGCGTGAATTCGGGCTTCCCCCTTTATCTCGGGCACTTTCTGGGAGGGTTCGGCACAGAGTGACCTTTGCTGCCTTGGACTCTGCGGGGAAATGTCCGAGCCGTGTCTGACGCGCTGCCTTGGTTTGAGGAGACCCTGCCAGGGTGTTGTACCCTGTCACTGCCGCCCCTGGGGCAGGTCTCCGGGAGAACAGGTTCCCTGAAAGGCGCTTTATGCCCCCTGCACATGTAGGGATGTTTGGGAAGGGCGGTTATCCGCGTGCTGGGGGAAAGGCCGTGCTGAGGCCTGCCCTCGGGGTGGCTCTTGGCCCGGCCTCCATTTCCCACCTGTAAAACCGGGGCGCTCAAAATCCGGTTTGGGGAGATAGCGAGAAAAGCTTGGATGTCCAGGGAAGGGAACGGAGCTGGGGAAGGGGCTGGAGCCCCAGGAGAGGCTGAGGGAGCTGGGAAAGGGGTTCAGCCTGGAGAAAAGGGGGATCAGGGGGGCCCTTGTGGCTCTGCACAAGTCCCTGACAGGAGGGGGCAGCCGGGGGGGTCGGGCTCTGCTCCCAGGGAACAGGGACAGGAGGAGAGGGAACGGCCTCAGGCTGGGCCAGGGGAGGCTCAGGGTGGACACCAGCAGGAATTTCCCCATGGAAAGGGCGGTCAGGCCTTGGCAGGGGCTGCCCAGGGAGATTTGGAGTCCCCATTCCTGGAGGTGTCTGAGGAAGGCCTGGACGTGGCACTCAGGGCTCTGGGGGGACAAGGTGGGGACGGGCAGAGCTTGGACTCGATGTTCTTTGAGGGCTTTTCCAACCTCAGTGATTCCATGATTCCGTGATTCCATAATGTTGCTGTATGAGGAAGACGACTGAGCACGTGCTGCGGATGTTTTTGTTTGCTTTGTGTTTTGGAAAGTTGTGTGAAGGGAATTTAAAGGCCCAACTGGCTGAAAGATGCTGTGGCGTGGCAAAATACTCAAGCCTTGTGTATCCCTGAGAATCCAAAGCAGTGTGAGGAGCACCTTCCCTGCAACTGCCGTGGTAGGAATTCTTCTATTGAGGCACAAACACCTTCCAGAATGTTCTGCCACAAAGAGCCAAGGGGGTATTTTCAGTGTTTTCTTCAGGTGGACTTGAGCATTTTCCATGTAGGCCTGGGACCATCATCTCTCATCCCTGGATCTACACAAGTCCAGGCTAGAAATGGGAGATTCTGCCCATTTCCACAACTGTTTTGCAGCTGAGGGAACCTTGTGCCTTTCCCCTGTGTGGACTGAGCTGTGTGTTATCACTTGAAAACCAACAGGCTCTGGGGTGGGGAGGGGGGTGTGGAGCCTTCAATAATTAGACTGGAGAGTGCCCAGGGACACCACAAATGAATCTTCACTGAAAGATGAGCTGAATATTTAAACTGAATGTATGTAGCTGGTGGTGTTCCCCACCACGAGGCCCAAAGCTGCCCACCTTGTGCAGGTAAGTCCTGGGCAGTTCCAGGTGTTGTTGGTATTTTAACCAATTTTGGAGACTCCTCAAAACTGAATGTGGGACCTGGTGGAAGGGAGCATATGTTCAAACCACTTTAAATAATTAAAAAGTGCAGAACAAGTGAGCAAAGGCATCAAACCAACCCATTCAGTGTGGTGAACTCTGCAGTGTTTGGTGCGAACACCATGGGCAGGGACACCTTCCACTATCCCAGGGTGCTCCAAACCCCGTCCAGCCTGGCCTTGGACACTTCCAGGGATCCAGGGGCAGCCGCAGCTTCTCTGGGAATTCTATCCCAGCCCTTCTCCACCCTCACAGCCAAGAATTCCTTCCCAATATCCCAGCTAAACCTACTCTCTTTCAGTTTGAATCCATCTCCCGTTGTCCTGTCACTCCATCCCTTGTAAATAATCTCCAGGAAAAGAAAAATAATAGCAAAAACTAAGGAACAGTTAAATCTTACGCTTCTTTCTTATGTTCGACATCACTTTTTTTTCTCCTTTGTGCCTCAGATTCTCGTCTTGAAAACCTGCTGTCGTTTTATTTTCCCTTCCCTTCCCTTCAAAGTTCGCTGGGGTTTGCAGGTGAAGAGTCCGAAGTTTATCTCTGGTGATCTCAGTGTTCCTTTTGGGAAGGAGGAAGCCGTTGACTTCTGGCTCAAACCTCCATTGTTCTGTAAAGATGTTTGGACCCTGAATTAAAGCTGTCAGGCCCTTGGAATTGTGCAGTAGAATCTGCACCTCGCAGCTGGACTCTGTGAGGGGATTTTTGGAATGCTGGGAAAGGTCTGGATTGAATATTTGGTCTTGGTCTTTAACTGGTAGAGGTTGAGGGTGGTGTTTTAAGGTTCAGCAGTTCAGGGGGTGTTTTATTTGCTCAGTAACAGAGCAGAGCAATGTTCTGGCAGAGTTTCCATTTGAGAACCTGGGCGTGCTAAAACCTGGCTGTGATTTGAGGCCCGGGATGGTGTTTTGGGGTGGGGAGCAGGGGAAAAACAGGGAGTGAGGTGTCCAGAGCACCCTCAGCTATGGAAAGGAAGCTCTGGCAGTTGGGTGCAGATTCATCCCCCACCCTCTGCTCGGTCTCCAGGCACAGACGGGGATTTGTTGGCGTCGCCCAGGTAGCGCCAGGAAGTGTGAGATCGTGGAACATATGGGCTGCAATATCACGGCACGGGAGCCTGCGTGAGGGAGGCAGCAGCTCAGAAAATATCCCTGGTTTTGTCAGTTTAAATACATGCTGTTGGAGGCAAAACATTTGGATTGGGAAAAAAAAAAATATAAAAATGCTCTGCAGCGCGTGTCTTGAAGAGATTCCTCCCCCCTTCCCAACTCGTGTTGTTTCTGTGGCTGCAATTAAGAAAAAAAAACCCAAAGAGAAACCCAGAAAAGTTTGTTGGTCTAAAGAACAGCTTCAGTGCAAGGGAGTAAATGAAGGTTTTGGGGGAGGCAAGTCAATGAGAGTCTTCATTGCCTGAATAAATTCCAAGGAATAAATGAAGGGTCTGGTTGTGAAGGATCATGAGCCCTCTCTGCACTGCCCGTGGCACCAAAGGAGTGCATCTGAGGGCAAAAGCACTTTGCAAATACTTTAATATATATTATATATAATATATAATCTATAATATATATAATCTATAGAATAGATAATATATATAACTTACATAATAGATATAATAGATATATTATATATAATATATATGGTTCTGATTCAAAATCCAGCAGTTTAGAGGCTAGAGATTTTATGATTTTAAACATAATATAATTTTTAATTTTGTTCAAGGGGCTGGTCCTGCATTGTTGCCATCAGCGGGAAGATGCAATTCCAGCCCTATTTGTTCTCCCTGCTTTCTGCTGAACCAAACTCCAGCTCTTGTCAGTCCTTTGGAGAATTTGGCTTCAATGCCTTTTGCATTATTGCAACCGACAAGTCTAAGACACTGCCTAACGTTAATGCTGCTCATTGCTGCCAATTATAATCAGAGCTAGTCAAAATAAACAAATTAAACAAATAAACATGTCAAAACATCTCAGTCCTAGAGAAAATAAGCCAAGTCTGAGCCCTCTCAGCGCTACAGCGTAACCGATGTGCTGCGCGTTGTGAAATGTTCCATCGGGTTTTCCACCTTTTTTGGGGGAAAGGGAAGAAAAGTTGGGTCAGTTTAGAATTACGGCCGAGTTCTGCCCTGCTCAGGAGGCTGCAACTGAAGCCAAATGAAACCCAAATGTTCCTTCAGCTCCTTCACCCACCCTAATGATCATCTGCTGTATGTTTTAAATGGTTTTTAGTGTTTGGGTTTGGTTTTTTTCTTGTTTGAATGATTCTTTGCTGTCAGAATGCCAAGACGCTAAATCATTGTAGGGGCTGGACAAGATGCAGGTGAAAATATCCCAAATGTGGCTATGCACATCAGTATAAAACATACTGCTGCTGGGACCGTCCCAAAGGCTAAATACAGTGCAATTTAAATTAAAAGCACCCCAGGTTTAAAAGAAAAATACACAAAATACACAAAACATATTTTTGCTGCACAGAGGGACATCACAGCCTGGATTTGCTGAGAATTGGTGGTAATGGGAGGAGGGGGCTTTTTTTTTTTTTAAGTGGTGTGCTAACCTTAAAAATCTGTTGTGAGGTTAAAGGAAAAAGCTGTCGCTTTAGACAGGTGGTTCTTGTAAAGAGGTGATCTTTTAAAGTGCACTCTTAGCATGTCAGAGTCTGGGCAGAGATAAAGCTATAACACAGGTGAGTGCTGGGACTCTTCTGGTGTCTGTCACAGGGCTTTAAAATCCCGTTCAGAACTTGCCTTTGGAGAGGGACTTGCTTTTTTTTTTAATATAAGACACATGCAGCAAATACCTGCTTCAAACAGAAATGAACCCTGGAAATGTAAAGCGCAGAAACCACGGCCTTGCTTTCACACACCTTGGGGTATCCCTGTGGGCGAGGGGATCAAAGGAACAACTGGTGGGGGGACTGCGCCTGGGTTTCTTGGGAAGGGGCCGTTGTCTGTTGTAAATGGCTGTGATCCCACTGAGATCAGGTATTCCACGGTCTCCGAGGGGATGGAGGTGTGAGATGGAGGGAGAGGAATGTCCTCGAGGAGCCACCACAGAGCTGCTCAGCAAAGCCTTGTTCAGTCCCGAAATAAAGCTGGGAGAACAGCAGTGTCCTGCTGAAGGAAAACCCAAGCAACTTCTTCGAGGTGCAGTTTGGAGAGAGTGTGAATTCCCCACAAAAACACACCGGATTCACAACTCTTCCTCCTCTCCCTCCCTTCCTTTTCTTGCCCCCACGATGTTTTTAGAGCGTGCAGGGGCTGGGGGAGCAAAGGAGCCCCGTGCCTTTGAAATGCTGTTTGCTGCAGACAGTGCAGAGAATCTCGGTTATTAACAGCCTCTCACAAGACAGTTATTTTTGGAGTGGCCTCTGAGGAGGCAACCTCTTGGAATCGAGCTCATTTATTCTGCGTTTCACTGTCCTGCCATTTCCTGCAGAGAGAGGGGAAAAGTGAAACCACATGTTTGGAGGAGCGAGCGTAGGAAACCCCACTGAAGACAAATGACTGCTCCTCTCCCCTGGCAATTAGTCAGGGCCGGGCCGGGTGCCAGCCCAGGTGTTCCCGACTGTGTATAAATTTGCCAAAGAACAATGAAAATAGCAGCTGATTGTGCTGACAGATTCTTCTGGTAATTTCCTGTTGTTTGGCATCTTCAGGTTACTTTCCCACAATTATGGGTCCTGATGAAGTCCTGGGCCTTCAAATCCACTTTTTTCACTGGAAACAAAGTAATTGTGTGTGTGTGGACCAACCCTGTCCTGCTCTCCAGCCCCTGCTTTTCCTCCTTGCTCCCAGATGTTTTAATTTAATTCATTTTGCAAAATACATATTTTAATGAGTCTGAATTAAAAAAAAAACCAACAAAAAACTCTTTGCACCTGCATCATATAGAATTTCTTGGCAGTCCCACTGTGGGTTTTGCCAGGATTCCTGCTTGTTCTATCACCTAAGCCTGCCACTTGGAGGATTTTCCTCTGATGCCTTCTGTTATCTTCTAAACCGGGGCTGGTCAAGGAACACTCCTGGATGGAGCTGAGCCTTGGGCCGGTCATGGGCTGGGGAGGGAGATTTGGCAGCTGGAGATGCTGGGAAGCTGGTGTTAAAAGCGAGGGTGTCTCCAGGATTGGCTCTGGGTCTGGGGGAGAAGTGGCTCACCCCAAAGAGCCACAAGTTTTAGCGTCGGGAGAGAAAGGAGGGAAGACAGACTTTACAGGGATCTTAAAGCTCTGTGCAGTCCAGGCTGTCAGGAAGTTATAAATACTCGTTTGGGTTTCTCGAACAACTTAAGGGGAGTTTTTTTTGAGCTGGAGCAGAGCTGGATGGGCACCAGGGGACATCAGCCCCGGGTCCGTGGTCTCATTCCTTCCTGGAGCATCCCAAGGAGAGGGAGAGCAGGGCACGGGGTGTTGGAGCGGTGTCTGACAGGGAGGGGGGAGTCTGTCCAGCCTCTCCTCTGAGCATTCCCTGCTGGTTCAGTTATTCCTACAAGATCAATTCTAAGGGTGACCCTGAGTTCTGAATTTTTTTATATATAGTTTAAATATGCATTTTGGCAAGATCTGACTTGTGTGATTTTAAATGTCCTGCCTTGGCCAGAAAATTTTCTAGCTTTTTGTTGTCCTTAAAGGGGGGAAATTTTGCTTTACTTGTGGGACAGGTGAATTGGAACTGGAGTTGATTAAAATCATCCTGCTTTTTAACTCTTTCTCAGACAATTTCTGGTTTGACTGAGTTAAAATCTCTGCCTTCCCTTAAAAAAGCCAAAACTCCCAAAAAAACCCCAGTTAGGAATCTCGGGTGAATTCTCTGAGTCTGATTCGTTTGGAGGAAGGGCAGGATAACCATTTCTGCAGGCTGAGGAAGGATAACCATTTCGGCAGGCTGAGGAAGGATAACCATTTCTGCAGGCTGAGGAAGGATAACCATTTCGGCAGGTTACGGACCTTTTCTTTTTGCCTCTTTGCAAGTCCCAGTGCCCAGGTACAAAAGGAATTGTTGAGGAATTGTGTCCAGTGTCCCAAAGAGTCCCCTTCTTTGAGGCCGCTCATGCAAACAGCTCACAAAGCATCCTCTGCCTCATCCCACCATCCATCCCACCGTGAAATTCCTTGGGAGAGATCTCTGTTCCTTCCAGAAGGTCCCTGGTTGTGCTGGCAGCCTTTGCAGGGACCGTCACAGCTCCCTCAGTGATAATGGCTGTTACCAAGGAAAGTCCCATGTGGATTCCGCCAAGCAGGTTTAGGAAAAGCAGGGAAATAATGTTGTGAAGCTCCCCCCTCCCCTCACCCTCTGGTTTGCATCAAAAACTGTTTTCGGTGGAAATCTTCTCCCAGCTGGAGTGTCGCCTTCTGTTCAGATCCCTAAAATTAGACTGAGAATCTTCTCTCACTTCAACAAATCTGTGCTGTCTGTGACAGGAATTATCCTTCTGGAGCAGAGATGGGCAGCTTGGAGGGGTTCTCTGAAGATGGAAAGCCCAGTCGTGGTCCTCAGGCTCCTGGGTGAAGAGGGAGGACATGTGGGAAGTGCAGGAGGGTTGAAGAGGCTTCTCCCACAGGCAGGATTTGCTGTTCATGATGTGACTTCACCTTTCCGGGCCTGTTCCAGGGTTTTGGCTCTGGGGGGCTGCTGGTTCTCAACCCACTCAGCCTGACTCAAAGCGTGCTGAAGGCAATTAGAACCTTGGTGCTAATTATTGTATAATCATGGGATGGTTTCAGTTGGAAGGGACACTAAAGACCACTGGGTGGGATTTAAAGTCACTTCCAACCCTAACTATCTCTTGATCCTGTGATTTCTGTTCCACATCTCCTGCTGATGAATTCTCCCTCCTCCTTTCCTCCCTGTCTCCTTGGAGCCTCTGTTTCCCAGGACAAGGACACTCCCTCCCAGTGCTTGTCCAGTTCTTAATGGCCACCAGTTCCTGTGTGTATTTATGGTTTCCCAAATACTTTAAACACTGCTGGGTTCTGCCTGAGCTGGTGCGAAGAACTGGGACGGGGATCTCTCAGCATCTGCTCCTGCTTCTTTCACAAGCTTCATACATGACCTTGGACAGACCTGTGCCTCCATTTCATGGAATCATGGAATTGGTAAGGTTGGAAAAGACCTTTAAGATCAAGTCCACTTCTGAGCCCAGCAGCACCATGGTCATTAAAACACATCCTCAGGTGCCACTTCCAGGTTGGTGACTCCACCACTGCCCAGGGCAGCTCATTCCAATGTTTTAGAACAATTTTCATGACAAAAAAACCCCTTAGTATCTAATTTAAACTTTCCCTGGCCCAATCTGAGTCCATTTCCTCTATCTCTGACACAGAGACAGGACCTCTGTCCCAAACACTGCCTCACAATGTCCAGAGCAGATTGGTGCCAGAGCCGAGCATCCTTTTATTCCAATTAAATGAGAACAGAGATGTTTAAGACCTGATTGTGGTCTGTCTTGTGACTTAATTCTGTTGGCTTTAAGCTGACAAAACGGTGCAGAATAAGTCATAAATTCACCCCTGAAGTACCAAACCTGAGAGTTTCTTGTGAAAAGCAACCCCTGGAGCAGGTGGTCAGCAGAACTGGGGACTGGAGCAGCAGCAGGGCCCTGGGTGAGCCCATGCTGGAGGTGTCGTTTCCCCTCCCAAAGACCCCCCCAGCCAAGCCCTGCAGCAGCTGAGGAGGTGACATGGCCTTTACAAGGATTTTACTCGCACCAACTGGGATTTTTATTCTGGTTTTAATTCAGTGAAAAAACGCTGCTTTCAGGACGTCCCCGCGTGGCCCAAGGAATTTGATCAGCCAGTTGCCCGTAAAATGGAGGCAACTGGAACCTAAACCCTGGTGGCTGCAGTAAAAATTAGTGCTGGGGGCTTGGTCTTGTTAGATAACACTGCTTGGAGATGGGGTACAGGAGCTGAGCAGGGCCCTTTGTTCAAATAAACTCCCTGGGTCCTGAGAAGTTTTCTGCGTTTAACTCAAACTAAGCATTGTAATACTGAAAAACATCCAGGCCTTGCCCAACAACAGCAGGCTGGGGAGCTAAAGTGAAGGTTTCTCTTCAGAAAAGTATCTTAAAAGAGCGTCTGTATTAAAAAAAACAAAAGAAACCAAACTTTTTGATTAGACTTTCTATAAAGCACAGCATCCTAGCAGAGAGTCCACCTGTGTTTCTAGAAAAAAATAGAGAAAATAAGGTACTTTATATTAGCTAAGTAGGATAATACATTGTAATTTCTGATTATCACAGAATCCTGGAGTGGTTTGGGTTGGAAGGACCTTAAATGCCATCCAGTGCCACCCCTGCCGTGGGCAGGGACACCTCCCACTGTCCCAGGTTGCTCCAAGCCCTGTCCAACCTGGCCTTGGACACTTGGAGAAAAAGATTTTTCTTGCTATTTCAAGAATTGCATTGAATTTTGTGAGTGGGAAGAGTGGGGATGGAGAACTCATGGGAAGTTACTTTCCTGCATTTGGGATAAGCCTATTCATGTCTTTCAGCCTTAGTAAGTGAGACTGTTTAGGGCACAAATGAAACGTATTTAAAAATGGTGAAAACAATCATTTCCCCCCCTCAGACCAGTAGGAATTTCTATCCCAGATCTGCTTCTTTCAGTTGTAGAGTTTGGTACATAATTTTCTCTGGTGTCTTGGGAAAAAAACCCCAAAACCCCCCAAAATTCCTGTCCTGTGAATGAGATGTTTTCAAGGTGTGGTTGCAACTTCTGAACGTCTTGAAATGACTTTCCTGAAGAGATCCATGTTAAATATATTACATAATATGTCTGTTAAATTACCATAGGAATCCTTCTGGGGTTGTCCCTGCAAGAAAGATCCAGCTCTTCCCTCCCTGTTTGTGTGTTAACGTTCTTCCAGTAACTTTCAGCCTCGGGCTTGTGACCTCTGAACACAAACTCAAAAATTAATGATTTTCTCCTCTTTTTTCAAGCCAGTGCCTGCGTTTCTTCAAGTCACTTATCATGTGTCACATGACAAATGAGCTTCTGGAGCACTGAAACTTCTAAGAATATTATTTTTCTTCTTTTTTACTCTGCTCTGTCTGAAAAACAACTCAGTGCCTCTTATTTTTGGACAGAAAGCTGAGCTAGAGAAAATCCTTCAGGCTGCAGTGAATGCCTTTAACTGTGCGGTGGCTTTTAGGTGTCATTTCACCTCTGATGCACCTTTTTACCTGCTGATCCTAAAGGTGACTATTTTATTGATTAATTAAGGTTGGCAAAGACCTCCAACTTCATCCAGTCAGCCCCTGACCAAATCCCACCATGCCCAGTGAATCACTTTGGGAAGTGCCACATCCAGGCATTCCTTGGACACCTCTAAGGACAGGGACTCCAGACCTCCACGGGCAGCCCCTCCCAATGTTTAACAACCCTTTTCCATGAAGCAGCTCCTGCGGGACACCGGAATGGGGTGTTGGTCCCAGCTGGATTTGTGTCGTGCAGTGTGTCCGTCCAGCTCTGGAAGAGTTCGTGGAATCATGGAATGGTTTGGGTTGGAAGGGACCTTAAAACTCAGCCACTTCCAACCCCAACACCTTCCACTGTCCCAGGTGGCTCCAACCGGGCCTGGGCACTTCCAGGGATCCAGGGGCAGCCCCAGCTCCTCTGGGAATTCCATCCCAGCCCCTCCCCACCCTCACTGGGAGGAATTTCTCCCTCTGAGTTCAGCAGTGCCTCACTGTAATTCAGGAAAGCTTGAACCACGTGGGCATTGGAGAACTTCTGAACTTTTCCTGGGTGTGGACACTGGACCTGTCTTGCTGGGGAAAGGATTTTGGACTTTCCCTGTCCTTCCCCTTGGCTGGAGTGTCCTGACCTGCTCCGTGTTTGTGCAGTTTTGCTGTGGCTTCACCCCAGGGCTGAACTTCAGCCGAGTGCTGAGGTTCCCTCTGAAACACTTCGTGACTCCATTAAGGATGAAAAACCAAGATTGATGTTATATTAATGGAAAATCTGGGAGCTAAGTTTTATTTCCAAAGTGAAAAATCTGACTGTAGGTGAATCTGTTCCAGGGCTGTCCAGTTTGACTTATCTGAAAGGGAATCACTTATCAGCAAGGCAGGTGTTTTTCACTGGATTTCACTCTGGGTCCCTGAAAATCATTACTCATGACTGGAAATCTTGTTCCTGTGTGTTAAATTTTCCTTTTCCCCTCTTTTTCTTTTTTTTCCTCCCCTCCCTCTCAATTTCTGAAGCTGAGCAGCCAAATGTTGGGAATTACTGGTCTCTCGGAGACACGGAAGATTTTCAAATGGTTTTCATGTTTTTTGGAACAGTTTACATTTGGCTGATCTCTTTTAGTAGGAATTCTTGGATTCCCCCCCTTTTTCTCTTTGCAGTTATGAAAACCAGGTTTGCTGCCTTGGGGGAAGGGAGAGGAGCTGAGGAAAGCGAGGCTGGGAAGCAGAAGATGAATTTATTCTGACTTTATCTTTATTTCATTCTCCCGAGTTAAATTCTACACTGTTTCTCCGTGGCCAGCTGGTTTTAATCATTCCAAGAGAACACTATTTATTAAGTGTCTGTTTCAGGCAGTGTCAAATCCTTCAGCTCCTGCTCTATTCTCCATTGTAAGCAGGAACATCAGTAGCCCAGGTGGGCTTTGAATAGCTTTGGAAAGTGGGGAGGTGAGAATCTATTTATTACTTACTGTAGATCTCAGTAGACAGAGACTCCAATTAAGGCAGGAAGCTGACACACTTTGCCAACTCCTTCCAAGCAGAGGATGCAAAATGAGGGAATAAAAAATTAAATAAAATACCCCAAACTTCTCTGCGTTCTCTCCCACAGCCTGGAACTGTAATTCCTCTGTGCTTTGCTTTTTTCTTGCCTCCTTTTGTGCACAATGAATGCAGAAAGCAGCGGGGGAGTTTGTTTTGTTGGGCTTCCAGAGCACAGGTGATGCTCAGCAGTGGAAAAGTCCACGAGCCAGTGGATAACTTCAAATTCTTTTACTACAGGATGTGACCCCCCTTTATCCCTGTGCCTGCAGTAAATTAATTTACACGTCTGAAACTGATAATTGACATCGTTGTAACTCCATTGTAACTTACAGTCACGAACAGATTTACAGTATCTCATTTTTAGAGCATCAAATAACATTTTATGTTCCTATTTAGCCAATAACTGCATTCAAATCCACAGAAGAAGTCTAAGATATCAAAAGGCAGATTATTTATTGTAGCAACAAATGTGTGGATTGTAAATACACTGAGGAGCAGGAGGAAAGTAAAAAAAATACACTAAAATTTGCTGATTTTTACTTGTGTCTGCTGACATCTAATTCAGAGATCACAGAATCTGCAGCAGCTCTGGTAATTCCTGATTTTCCTCTCACGAATCCCAGTTCAGCCATAGGAGTATCAGCCCAAGGTAGTTCCCGTAATCTCATTTAAAACAATTTGATTGGTAGAAATAAAGTTTTTTAAAATAAATTGTTCTTTTGTGTAATGCAGATGTAACTGGAATTTCCACATTTGACATATCTGCTTTCATGCTAAGGCTGGTTAAATCTAGAAGTTATTTTCAGGCTCATTTTTATTGCAACTTCGATTTTTCTACAGCATTTCACCCTGTGTTAAACTGCTTTGAAAACAAAGCAGAATAAAACAGGAAAGAAAAAAAAAGAAGGAGAAAAAAACCCCACCCATCACCAAAATTTCCAACTCTGGATGTTTTCCAGTAAACTATTCCTGAATGAAAACAGCGTTCTGCCTTCAGTGTAGCGCTGGCTCTGATGGAGATAAATCAGAGCATTCAGTTACTGCACAGAAATCTTTAAAGGAGAGGGAAAAACCCCAAAGAAAAGAATGATCCTGATCATTAGCATTTATTTAGCAGCTCAGGAGGAATTTGTGTCTGGTGAAGCGCAAAGTGCAGCTGCTGGTGCTCGAGGAGGAAAGACTCTCCGTGTACTTTTCAGTTCTCTTTTTCCTGGGCAACTCGCAGGGCTGTAAAGTATTTGCGTTAAGCCCTAACCCTGCATTCCGGTGCAATACAAAATAGGTTTCATTTCTTCTCCCTACCTCCTTCCAGCTCCTCCAAAAAGCCTTTTCTTCAATCAAAAATAAATTCAAGATGCTGCATTAGGAGGTTTTTGAAGCCTTTTCCCACACCTACACTTGGGTAGTTCCTTTCTGCACCTGTTGTTCAAACATTATTTCAAGGATAAGTCCTTGGCTCGGGATTTGAAGCTTTCCCAAGCTTTGAAATTCTTCAGATTCAGCTACAATTTTTTCTGCCACTGGCGTCAATCTGTGAAATAAATACATAAAAATATTGAAAGCTGTAGAAAGACTGGCACAAAAATAAAAGAATCAGGGAATCCTGGAATGATTTGGGTTGGAAGGGACCTTAAAATCATCCAGTTCCATCCCCAACACCTTCCCAGGGTGCTCCAGCCTGGCCTTGGATACTCCCAGGGATCCAGGGGCAGCCACAGCTTCCCTGGGAATTCCATCCCAGCCCCTCCCCACCTCCCAGGGAGGAATTTTTTTCATCTATCTGACCAAACTTTCCCCTCTTTCAAACAAATTCACAGAAAGAGCTACAGGGGCTGAGTGAAAGAGATGCTGATTTTTTTTTTTTGAGGCATTTAAATAACCTTTGATGCTTCAAATTGGTATTGATAATATTGGGAATTATTATCTTTTAAAGCACATTGGAGAAAAATTTTAATCAGTTTATGGGGTGACTGCACTGATGTCATTGGAGCTGCAGCCACTGGGTTTAGGCTGGGAGTACCTTCGCTCTGCAGAGTCGGGTGTAATCTGATTTCGGGCCACTTGAAGGACTCCTGACTCTCAGAAACTTCTGTAGGAGTTGAAAATGAGCCCAGAGGTTTTACTGGGAGTTCTCTCTGTGACAGATCCCCAGCTGGATCTGTTTGAGCACCATTTGAGGGCCAAACATTTTAATGCAACCCATTTTGGGGGTGTTTCAGTAAGGGAGAGCTGGTGTGGTCCAGCACCACAACAATACAGGAATTACTGAAACCCACCAGCACGTGGAGAGGACTTCACTGTTCACACACGTCTCCTCCACTTGACATTTCTTCAACCTTGTGCCATTCTGCAGCATATCCTCTTCAGATTAACAGCAATTCATCATTAATCCGTTTGAATAATACTTTATTTTTTTTTTCCAATGGAAAGAGACAGAAAACATCTGCATATTGAGTAATACTAGCTGCAGTTTGTGTCTCAAGTGAGCCTAACTGACAACCCTCATTTGTTATGACTGTGGAGGCTTAATTGGGTTGACGTAGGATTTGGACTTTATGAAAGGAGAAACAGTTTGAAAATGTTTTCCCCCACAAAAAAACCCACAACAAAACACTTCTGGAGAGGGAAAGAGCACGGAGAGGAGCGGGGGAGGAGAGAAGAAAAGACTGAATATGTAAAATAACAATGCAGAGATGTCCTGGTAAGGCCCAAGCATTCAGGAGGTGTTTTAATAACGATGCTCAAACGAGAGATTAGTTATTAAGCCATATGGTTTGGATTACAGCTCTCATCTTTTGTTTCCTGCTTATGCTGTCAGGCATTAATGTGATTGTTTTGATTCTTTAATGCCTTAATGCATCATTCCTCCCCGTGCATTAGGATAATAACTTTGGTCCTCCAAAGGGCAGCGCTGCCATTCATTACTCTTCTGGTTTTTGGCTGACCAGGGACGTGGAAATGACTTGGAAAATATTCCATGTTCCAGCATTTCTGGAGCCAGCAGGGGGAGATCACCCAGGAAACCTCAAGGGCATCAAAAGCCCCTCTGTCACTCATGTGACACTCATGGCATGCCCAGGCTGGCCTCCCCCAGGAAGGGTAAAGCCCTCCTGCTCCAAAGGAATGGAATTTGGGCTCAGCTCTGCACCGGGTTCTTCATGGAGCTTCAGGAAAAGAATGTGTTCAATTGGAGTTTCTCACTGTTTGGGCACGGGACTGCATCTGTGTGTGTGCAGAGCGTGGTTTTATATCAAAACACATCTTTTATTCATTAATGGAAGTCACTTTTTGGGTGAATCACAGCAGTAACCACCCACCAGCAGAGGCTGCTTCTGATCTGCTGTTGTTCAGAAGCTCTGAAGCCAAATGGCTCCATGAAGCTGGATGTTATGGAGCATTTACAAAGCTCTGCTTCCCAGCCCTTTCCCCAGGTGAGAGCTGGGATTTGCAGTAAAATGGTCATCTCTGAGGCTGGGAATTGTCCATACTGGTCACCCTTCACAGCGTAAGACTTTCAGTGCATCCAAGCAGAGGCGAAATTGTGGACCTGATTTCAGAAGAGTTTATTTTTTTATATTCTAATAAATATAAGGAAGAGTTTATTTTTTTTATATTCTAATCTAAAGAGTTTATTTTTTTACATTCTAATAAATCAGGGCAGTAGTGAAACAGGCAGCTTTATTTTGCAGGGTCTGCTGCGAAGGCTTGACCTTGAAATGATAAAGTTTTGATAAATTATAAGAGTTTTGATTAAATGATTAATTTTGAGTGCCTGTGTACGTGGACAGAGCAAACAGGCAAAACAGACACAAAATACTAAACCACAAACTGTCCTTAGCAACTGGGGTTTGAAAAAAATCAACACCTTTTCTTTGGGGCCACTTGGACACATTTTTCTAATGGGGTCATTCCCATTTTTTCTTCCTGAAACACCCCCTGCAGGTTCCCATGGTGCTGAAGCTCCAGCGGCCAAGGCTCTGGGGCGGCAGCGAGGAGCGGTTCACAGGTGAAATGTGTAAATCACCCCGAATCCGGGGGGATGGAAAGCGGCGCATCAGCGTTTTTTGTCATTCTCTGGTCACCCCAATTTATCCGGCGGGAAGAGCAGAGGCAGCAGGCTGGAAGGAGGAGGAAAGGTGTGACGGGCTGCTCACAACACCCCAATGCCCGCCGAGCGCCGGGAGCCGCTCTGTGCTCCACGTGTCCCTGCAGCACTCCTGCGATGGGGGCACTGCAGGAGGTGTCAGCATGAAAGACAAGTCAGTGATTTAAGTACAGGAAACACCCAGTGGCATTGTCCACGGGCTGGAATTTAAACACACAACAGTTCACAGGTTTGGAAGGGCCAGGGTCAGCGTTTTAGGGAGGTGGAGGTGGGAGAGGTGTTTTACCAGGGTAGTTATCCAGAGGTTGTTGGGTTTGCGTGTTTCGGGGCAGAGGATGTTGAGGATTTTTGCTTTTTTCTCCTCACAGGACATTTCTGGTGTATCCCTGGGCAAACTGGGTGTGCTGCGTGCAGGAATGCAACAGGCTTGGAGATCCGTTCAGGAACTGAAGCTGAAGAATTCAGCGTGGGGAGCAGAAGATGAGCCTGGGGCAGAAAATACGACGTGTTGTTGGGCTCAGCAATTGTATGTGCTCAGTTCAAAGGGAAAATAAGTGGATTCCTGTATTTTGTTATATCAGAGTTGGTATTTCCTGTTGCTTGGCTGAATAATATCCTTTCATACAGAGCAGCAGAGGTGAAAATGCTTTTAGGATGGAGTTGTGCAGAATGTGTTGAGGACAATCTACGTTGCCTCCTTCCCCTTGAGTCTGACTTAGAGCCCAGCAGTCCTTTCCTAGGGGTGGAATTCAAAACAGAATCCCCGCACTCTGGACTCCCACACCTAGGGAATGTTTGTGCTGATCCTTGGAGTGGTTGTGCAAAATCTGTGGTGTATGAGGGGAAAAAAAATCACCATCACCAAGAAAACATCTCTTTTTTTCATAATGGAAATAATTCAGCAAACCCTGATGTGATACAGAAGTGTTATCTCCAAAGCAAAGCAAGGCAGATGGGAAGGTCTCTCTCAGACAGGGTTATTTGAACTCTCTGCAGGCTGCTCAGGATTACAGGAGGGGAGCCGGGATTTGGGAGAGGAGGGGGTTAAGGCAGCCCCAGAAGCACAAGCTGAAGGGTGGTTTTCAGTTGGGAGTAAGGGCTTGCTCCCTCCCCAGCCCCTTTCCCACAGCTCCTCGGCTCTGCAGAGCGTGTCATTCCCCAAAGCTCCACATCCTTCTCACCCCCAAAATCAAACCGTGCACAGGGTGGGCAGCACAGGGGGGATTAAAGGCTCCTTCCCCCAAAAATCCAGATGTGGCTGTCTAAAGGAACACCTCCACCCGTGGGATGTGGGATGTGGGATGAGGGATGTGGGATGTGGAATGTGGGATCTGGCATCTGGCATCTGGGATGAGGCTGGGGTGGTGTGCTCCACACTGAGCACTGAGTCACCTCCCACACTGCCCGTGCCTGGCTGAGCCCCTGGAGAGGAGCGCTCAGGCTCTGGTGGCTGCTGAATTAAACAATGAGAAATATATGCCAGCTCTTTCCATTTGCTTATTAATAGGTTCTGTGTCTCGTGCTCCAAGGGGATTGTCCTTGCGTTGGAATTGCTGCCGGGGAAGCATTCAAGCATTCAGTGCCCGCAAATGGAGAAAAATGGGGAAGGAGAGGAAAGGGTTTCAGGGAAGGCTGAAGTGTGGCTTCAGAAATGTGAGACTTTGCAGAAACAGGGATGCTCTGGTTTCCAGGAACTTGGTTTAAATGCTCAGGGCCTTTGTAAGTCAAGCACTACCTGTAAATCCTGTGATTTCCTGACACCACGAGCAATTCTTTGGGCTGGAGCATTTGTGATTCGTGGGACACGCCACTGTGAAATTCCTTGTTTAGATGGGCAGGTTCAGTGTGATATTGTAGGAAGACAGGACTAAATATTTTATCCTCTTCCCAAATTTCCAGTGACTTGTGAATAGGGGTAGTATTTGTGAATGCAGACAGGAGTTTTGAGCTCTTCACTCACTTCAAATCCTTGGTTTCCAGTAAATCCTTCAGGGTTTGAAAATCTCGGCTTTGTGGTGGTTGTTTCCCCAGAAATTCCTGGTGGTTTAACAAATAATTATATGTTCCTGTTGAGATCACTGCAGTTTCAGTGTTTAAAAGGCTGATTTCAGTCCATCCTTAACCTTTTCTAATGCAGTTCGAGGATAATTTGGGTGGAAAGGATGTGTGGAGGTCATTGCTCCAATCCCCCACTCCAGGCTGGGCCACTTTGGAGTTGGATCATGTTGTTCACAGCCAATAAACAGATTTGGACCAAAGGAAAATAAATCAGGCACAAACCTCGAATGGGTGGAAATTTGAACGTGCTTATGTGTTGCTTTTTCAACAGCGATTTTGGAGATTAAATTCCATTGTCTCTCACTGTTTGGGGTTTTTTTTGCCCCAATTTTTGAATGACATTGTTAACTCGACCATTTTGGAACCCAAAAATTCATTTTCTTTAGAAAATGGAACATGGGCTCCCAGCCTACACAGACTTAAACTCCACATTAATGAGGTGAATTTCCTTCAATTAAATTGTTGCAATTCCTCACGTGAGCACGGCCACAATCTCTGGATGATGGTTCTAAATTAGCAGATAAATAGATAGACTTGGAGCTGATGAGTTTTTGGTGCCAAACAGTGGTTTCAGATCTTGAATGAAGAGTGATAAGGGGTGAGGGGACGCAGGACTGGCTTTGTGGTTTTCTAGCATGTTCTTGCACAATTTTCTCATGGCACAATCCATGCAGGAAGCCCTGGGCAGGTGTATCAGTAATTTCATTTATCCTGGACAAACGACTCAGGGATTTTGCGTGCATGGGATTTATGTGAATATGTGGAGTTTTTGTGCATGGAGGGTTTGATTTGCACCTGAAACCCAAACATTTGGGCTTGGTGATCCTTGTGGGCGCCTCCCAGCTGAGCAGCGTCTGTGATTCTGCATCCAGGTGATTGTTCACATTTCCTTCAGTTTGCTGTGTTGGGCACCCATGGGCTAAATGACCACAAACTGGGCAAAGCCAGCATCTCATTCCTGATATTCCATCGGAAAACCAGTGACACCTCCCAGCCCAGGCACTCCAATGAGTTAATTAAGGAAGAATTGTCTATGATTTCATCTCACCTTATATTTCCACCCCCACCCCTGTGCAGCGGAGCTGCCTCTTGCCCCCCGTGCCAGGATGATTAATGGGGGCAGCACAACGAGGTCAATTAGCTGGGTCAGTTTGGAGCTGAGAGGTGCAGAGTGTTTCTTTATTGAACGCTGCATTCACACTCCAGCCCCTGACCTGGGCTCCAGTGATTTATTACAGGGGCAGTGTTTTGATCACTTACCTTCAGTACCTTACCTTGGCTCCAGAAATCAGCTTTTCACTGTCAATTAGAGGCTGGGAAAAGAGATCCGTTCAAAATCCAAAATGTGAGCCGAAAAGGGATGGGGAGCCTGAGGATGCTTTTCAAAACTGCCTTTGTGAGTAACAAAGAAATTAGATTGGGTTCTCTTTATCTCAGAGAGAAAAAAATCATCCAAAGCTGAAATTTTACAGCATTTTCTCCCACTGAGCTGAAACAGAGGAACCAAATCTGTCCTAACAAATTTGGAAGGGCTGCCAGGGAAAAAACCCTGCACTTAACATTTATATGGATTTGTGGTGGAAGTCACAGGAGGACACCTCCTGCTATTTTTGAAGGGTTAAAAAGCTCTCCTATGCGGAGGGAAGGTGTTTATTAATGAATTTGAGCAGTTATGAGGCCTCTTTCACCAGAGGATTCTGAACTGAAGCTTTTGATGATGGAGTTGGGGAAACCACTGCTGGTCCTCCTTGGAGTGGTCAGACTGGGATACACAGGGATAGGTTGGGAGGAAAGAGGAATTGAGGCCCCAAGCAAAGTGTTTGGGGTTTTGTATGGGGTTTTTGGGGGACATTGATTTGTTTTGGGGCTTTTTTGCAGTTGTAGGGCTGGTTTTTTCTCTGGTGGGGTTTGTTTGTTTGTTTGGTTTTGGTTTTTGGGGGGTTTTTTGTTTGTTGGTTTTGCTGGGGGTTTTTCATAGCCCAAATTTTTGTTTTTATTTCCTTGTTGCCTCAATCAGCACCTCAACCCTTTGCCTCACGGTCACATCCCTTGATTTATGAAGCATTGGCTTTTTCTTGTTGCGAGGTACCTGCACAGCGAGGGCAGAGCCTCTCCTGTGTCCCAGAACAAAACAAACCCGGTGACACCAAAAACACAGATTAAAGATGCCATTCGCGTGAACTTCCTCAAAGATCTCTCAAGTACAGCAAAAACCATTCAGATTCACCTGAGATATAACACGGGAGTAAAATTCTCTCAGCTCTGGACAAGTAATTTTCTATTTCAAGATACAACAGTGTGATTCCCCCTGCATCTCCATGGCATTTAATGGTGAATTATTTCCTCTTCTAGACTTCTCTTAAGCTTTTACTGCTGTTGCAGGATTTAAAATGCGAGCATATAAGAAAAGAAAACGTATTTAAAACTTCACCTGTCCTTGTAGATTTTGGAGTAATTTCCATGGCATCCTGTTTTATTCCTAAAGACTGCTGTTGACTCAGTGCCTATTAATTTTTATAAGACTCTCTCCATCAGGCTTTGTAAGGGAGAGACAGATATTTAGTCCCTGGTCTGGTAAATTTTAATGATAATTTTGCATGCTTGACTTAATTCCTATTCTTCGTGTCCCAGTCGTGCCTCTCCCTCACCTTGTTCTTTTAGGGCTTCATTCTTGTCTGTTGAGGCTGATCCAAGAACACACTTCAGCATCTTCTCCCTCAGATTTAACACAGAGGATTTTTCCAAGGTGAGTTGGTGCCCAAATCTCTCTGGATTCCAGAGGGAGCTGAATCCCCACTGCCTTCCTTGCCTTCCACACCAGAACCGTGACATGGGGCTGAAAGAGCTGTAAAACAGGATGAGAAAACGTCTCTTAGCACTGCTGGAAACCTTTTGGATCTCGTATTAAATCCCACACGCTGAAATAGTGGAAAAGGAGACAATTTCCCACTACCTTCTGTACAAATAAAAATATAATGAAACAATGATGGTATTTTTTCTCCTGCTCCCTGTAAACAGGCCTGCCTGGGGAGAAGGAGGAGAGGAGGAAGGTTCTTAAGCCAGAACTGGTCTTCCCACGTACCAACCAGTAGAAATGTGACCCCAGATTTCTGGTTCTCGATGAGCACTTCCATACCAGCTCAGCACATCCCGTCACTGCCTTTTGGCCCTGGGAGTCAGCTCCTCCCCAGAGTGTGGCTGCTGAGTTGTGTATCAACAACAGCATTAGTAGACTGTGGAGAAGCAGGATCTAGCCACAAACTGATCCAAAATTCAATGAATTGGCCTCCTCTGTTAAACTCGTCTGCCTCAGAGGTGACCTGAAGCAGTATAAAAATTACAAATATTTCCTAACTCCCAAGTGCCTCTGGCTGTACCAGTGTCCAGGCAGGTTTGTCCTTCCATTGGTAGCTGGAAAACCTGAGACAGCTCAATCCATCCAGGCCATGGACTCCTGGCTGGGAGCTGGGAATCTCGAATTCCAGGGCTGGTTCCATACCCCATTCGCTCGTGACCCTGGGAAGGTGCTTTCCCCTCTCTGCATTTCATTCACCTCTCTTGCTCTTTGTTCTCAAAATCCCAGAATGATTTGGGAAGGGACCCCAAAGTCCAGCTCATTCCAAGCCCTGGGGTGTTGCCTGATCAGAGCCTCAGAATTTGGCTGCAGTGGGAGAACTGATTCCTAGTAGGACATTAGGAATGGAGTAGAAGTAAAGCCCGACTTGTTCCCATCCCTTTAGAGTTATTTACTGCCTGAGTCATAAAACACAGTCCTGGGCTTCCAGATAATCTTGTGTAATTGCTCTGCAAATAAAACTACTGGTTTTCCTTTCCAAAGAGCAGCTTGCAAGCCAAAATCCCAAATTTTTAATCTATTTGTCCCCATTGTGGGCAAGATTAACTTGATAGAATGCTCCCCAAGCCCCTAGGTGCCCTCAGGACCTGACCTTACCTGGTTTTCTCCTGTGAATATTTACTGGGGAATGGTGCTGCAATTACAGCTTCTCATATTGGGAATGAAAGCTGCTGGAAATCAACAAAAAAAACCCCAAATAGTAAATAATGCCGTAATGAATTTTCCATTTTGTGACATTCCTACAGAATTTCATTGAGGATTGGATGCAAACCATTGCATTCCCCAGGACACCCTGCAAGCCCCATCTTTGAAATAACCCACGGAAATGATCTGATTTAAAACCTGGAGTGGTTCGAGTTGTATTTATAGAAGTCCCTTTTGGCTCTCTCCCCAGTAATCACTATAAAACTTTCCCTGAAGGGAACATGAATATGTGTAAACCTTGGTGGGAGCAGGAAAATAAAAATAGAGCCATGAACCAAATTTGCAGCAAATATCAACTCTTTTAAGTCTCTTCAAGATGAATAAAGCAGCTGAAGAGCTGCTTCTCCATTCAGGAAAAAAAGGCTTCTCTCCTTTTCTGAGCTGCTTTTGCAGAGCTGAAAATGAATTTGGGGTTTATCCCCTGTAGTCCCAATAAATTCATGTCCCTTCTTTGTGTGGGCACAGAGCAGGGCTGTGGTGGCTCCCAGCAATGCCTGAACATGGACTGTGCCTTGTTTTAGTGTGGAAGCCCTGAGTGGGATGATCGGGAAGCCCTAATTGGGGTGATGATCAGGGGCCAGGATGAGGGCACGGGGACATCTGACCCCTGAACCGGTGACACGCGCCCTGCACTGCTCGGGGCTCATCACCCCGGGCGGATTCCCCTCACCCAGGGCCACTCCCCTTTGGAGAAATCCCAGTTTGGGGCTGGGAACGGAGATTTTCCGTTCTGGGGACACCGTTCTGGCTCCTGGTATTGACCAGCCTTCCCCAGAAAAGCCGGGCAGATTCCGTGGGATGAATGGGATCAGATGGAATTCCACGCCTGCTCTCGCTCCCTGTTAAGGCTTTTTCTGTGCTTTTATTCACTCCCTTCTCCCCGTATTAACCTGACTCTATTTTCAGCAAAAATTTTAGATTTCAAGGCTTCTTTTAGCCTTAAAATAACTCCACAAGCAAAAACAAACTGCTAATGCTAACGCAGAAGAAGGTTTTCTTTCTTTCTTTCATTATGGCATTGATAATAATAATAATAATAATAATTATTATTATTATTATTATTTGGAAGAAGGTGGCGAAAAAGGGAGAATTTGTCATTACTGTATAATTTAAAATTGCACAGCCTACAGCCCACAAAACAGAGCATGTAATTACACACTTACTAGAGGTAACAGCAGTGCTGATAATTATTCTTTACACAGGAGAATCTCGCTGATATCCCAGAGTCGGAAAGTGGGAACTACAATATCTTTAATACCATCCTTGGAGACCCTCATAAGCAGAGGAGAAGTATGAGGAGGCACACAGGGTCCAGAGCAATATCTTCATCGTGCTGGAATGTCAGGGGCTTTGCTACAGCACAAATCAATAGATCCAAGTACATTTTTTTAAAAATTTTTTTTTCTTTTTTTTAAGGTACGGGTTTTTTTATGACCCAACCTCAGAAAAGTGCAGCAAAGGAAGAGAAGCAGCCTTGGGATGAAACAGTTTGAGTGGGAGCCATGGTGGTTTAGGAGAAGAGTGAGCTGAGATTTATTCATTCATTTATTTATTTATTTTTAAGGCATGTTCTGCTGCAGGAATTTTTAACCATTTCGGGGCTTTAACCTTAATATTTCTCAGGCATTAAAACCCCAATTATTTCTCAACCAATTTTTTTAACTATTATTTTATATTCCTCTTTGTCGCTGTTCTCTCTCAGCCTTTTTTTTAGCATTTTTGTCCCCTTGATTTAAATGATTCGGATTTCATCTTACCTTTGGCATTTCTCTTGGTGCTTCCCAATCTGAGCTAGAAAACAACCTGCTGGAGAATTTTCCACATCCCTAATATTTTTTTTAGTAACTCATTGAAATCAGAGTGTGGCTTATGGGCCAAATATCCTCCCCTTTATGTCTGCTGAGTGGTATTTTATTTTGTCAGCAATTCATTCGATCTTTAAGGAATGAAATTCTATTTACTCCCCAAACTTCCCCATGTTTTACTGGTTTGCTTTTCCCCAGCTGGTGCAAAGTGATGGGAATTTACCTGTCAATGGTGAATATCCATGGGGGGAGGCTCTAAATTAATGTGTTCCTGCAGAGATGTGGGTTATAAAACAGACAAAAAACCTGGTGGCACCTGATTTTCCCGTGCTGTGGGGCCCAGTCAGACTGAAGGTGTCCTAGAGGGCCCTCTGGGCTGCTCTAACTTAAGCCATCAAGTCAGGTCTGGTGTGGCTGCCCAAGGTGAGCCGATCCCGCTCCTCCTGGATGCTCCCAGCTCCAATCTGGGTCACGGTCACAGGGAGGCAACGGGAATAATGATGTGCACGGAGCACCTGGGGAGGAGTCAGGGGACAAAAAGTTAATTAAAAAAGTATCTGCTCTTCATATCCCTGATAACAAATGCAAAATGGCATCAAGGTCTCGGCAGTTGGTGCAAAGGGGAAACGGAACCATTCACGCTCCACCTCCACACGGGGCGAGAGCTGGGAGCACCTGAGGGGGAAATCAGGGTTTTCCCTCTGACAGGGACTTTCCAAAAGCCTCTGTGAGGGACTTTCCAATATCCTGGACATCCCTAAATGTGTGGCTGTGGCTCTGGAGGATGTGGTTCGGTGGGGAGCATGGTGGCGGTGCTGGGTTGATGTTTGGACTCAATGAACTTAAGGGTCTTCTCCATCCTTAATGATCCTGTGATTCCATGGGAGGGAGACAGAACAAAGGTGAAAAACCCAGTGTGTTCCTCTGCTCTGGGGTCCTGAGGGAGCAGCAGGAGGAGGTGGGAAGGTCTCAAGTGCTGGAACGCAGGAATTCTCCATTCCAGTCCTGGTGCCAGCTCAGGATGCTCCTGGGCCAGTGCCAGTGCCAGTCACCCACCTGCAACCTGCCTCAGGGTCAGTAATTCAGGTGATGTTCAGCACAAAGTGTTTATTTTTTCTTTAAAAACCCCCAAATCTATCAAATTCAAAGTGTCTTGCACCAGGTCTACAACAGTAAATGATTTAAAATAGCAAAACAACAGAGGAGGCCCAAGCTTGTAGGAATTGACTCAGATGACACTAATTTTCATTTTCTCCAAACCTTTGGTGTGGATAAAACCTTAAAGGAGCTGAACATTTTGACTCTTCACACTTAATAAAGTAGGATAAATGGACCTCTGGTAGAAAACCCAACTAATGTCTTGCAAGAATTTAGGACTTTTCTTGAGATTTATTAATAGTGATAGATCCGAAATGAATCGGGGTCCTGGAAGCTGGAGCAATACATTTTATATCTATATTTTATATATGAGCTCAAACGCACTGGAGTCTCCCAGAAATCTCGTGTTTAGGGGTAGTTCTTGTGTTCCTTCATTTTGTGGTTTCCAGGACAGGTCGGAGGTGCAGGATACTGAATGTGGGAGCTCTGGATTCAGCTGGTGGCTCTGCTGGAGACTCCCGGGGTGACCTTGAGTGAATCACAAAACCTCTCTGGGCCTCAGTTCTCCCCTCTCAGAACTCAGATTGAGAAATCAGAGCAAATACCAGCACTAAGTTACCTAAAACGCTCTCTGGGCTGTGTGAACGTGTCATTTACCCTCTGCCGAGGTATGGCCCGCACAAAGCAAGAGGAATGAGCAGCACACAGGCAATAACTGGATTATCAATAATTCATTAATGATTAATAATGGATTATTTCTCCTATAGTTTCTCCTATAATTTTCAAAAAAATAACCCAAAATTTCAGGTCTCTCCTAACTGGCAGAGGTCAAATTGTTACTGGAGAAATGAAGTCTTACGGAGCAATATGGGATTGTGTGGTTCTGTGCAAGCTCCTTCTTTTCCATTGGCTTAACACACAGGTGCAACTTCTGGTGACTTTGGAATTGTCGTGGTTTTGTTTTGAATGACAAAATACTGGAGAACCTCGTGTTTTTCTTTGAAATGCTCCTCAGGAACATGTTGGGGCTTTGAAAAAATACTTGGGTGGTGCTCAGAGCTGGTTTGTGCTACCAAAATTAGAGCTGCGGTTCTGGCTGCGCTTGGTGTTCAGCTCATAACTTGGTGTTGAGCTGATAACGAGGTGTCTGGGGCACCTGGGGAGGGGTCTGGGGCACTTGGGGAGGTTGTGTGTGAAGGTGGGACATGGGAGGGTGCCTGGTGGCACAAAAGAAGGTGTCTGGTGCACAGGTGTCTGATGCCACACCCAGCACCAGGCGGGGACATGCAGGGGACATCACCGGCACGTTGGGAGCCCCATTCCCAGTGCTCTGGTGTGGAACTTCCACCTTGCTCCTGTTTCACACCTCCTGGAGCTGGAGCAGGAGGGAAGGGCCAGAACAAGTCCCGTGCTGAGGGCAGGAGCTGGGACAGGCCTTTTGTCCTGGGTTTCTTTGCATTTCAGAGTCAGACAAGCAGCTCCACTCGAGGTCTGTCCCTTGGTATTTCTCCCCTCATCATCCTGGACCCTTTGGATCCCCCCGGCAGTTCCGTGGCTGAAGCCGATCCTTTTTTCCAAGACTTCCCTCAAAGTCTGGTGCCAAAAGTGAGCTGCCATTTCCATATTAATGCCTGCAGACATCAGTGGTGGTGGCTGAGCTGATATCTCTCTTTGCTTTTGCAGCTGGATCATATCTGGTTTGTGATTCCCATGCCATACCCCTAATTATTATTATTTCACACTTCATAACATTTTGGTAACCAAAAATGCTCTGGGGCTCCAAACTTATCTATTCCATTTTAGCCCAGAGGAAACTTCGCAGCCAGTTCCAACTTCTAACCCCCCAAATATGAATTTAGATTGGAAATTCTGACGGATCCTGCCCGGGATTGGCGCAGCCCTGATAGAATATTGTAAAACACCGACTTTGTTGCACGTTGAGAGGGGGGTGCTTTCTCCCCCCCTTCCTTTCTTTTGTGTAAATCTGTTTTCACCACAGGAGCACATGCTGTCTCTTCTGGCTACAACACTACTTACTAATTCATCGATTCATCTTTAATGAGGCCCCCTGCCAATGTTTAAATAGCATTCGGAACAAAGAAAAAGGCAACATTTCCAAAACAGCTGCTTCTCCCCATTCTTGACATCTCAGCCTTTCAGAATTTCTAAGTCTTTTTTTTTTTTTCTTTTTGTGCCCCCCGAAAGTTGGTAATTTATAATTTAGGTGTAGGGTTATAATTAATTGTTTGTGAGATGGAGGGGAAATAGGAAGAGATAGGAATGGAATTAAAAAAAAAAAAAAAAAGAGTAAAGTTTCCCCCAGGCTGTTGTGAGACATGAAACCAGCACTGTGGTTTCTGTGGATCGCTCAGCATTGCAGATGGAGCAGTGGGAGAATTCTCCTTGGCAGCCAAAATCATTTGTTGTGTGTGGCAAGTTGGTCCAAGGACATGACAGAGCAAAGTTTCCTGTGTTCCTACAGCTTCACTCTCCCTGGAAGTGTTCAAAGAATGTGGGGATGGGGCACTGGAAGATGTGGTTTAGTGGTGAACGTGGTGGTGTTGGGTTGAAAGTTGGATTTGATGGTCTCAGAGCTCTTTTCCAACCCTAATAATTCCATGATTCCAATAGTTCCACCCTTCTCAGAGTTGAGTTGGCTCCACAAACTGCTCCCACAGGGGTTTGTGTCACCTTGGTCACTCCTGTCCTTATCCTGGTTTCTCTTTTCTCAAGGAGTGGAGGATGATCAGAGGAGTGCAGCAGTTCTGCAGGGAGGAAACACTCAGGGAATTGGGATTGTTCAGCCTGGAGAAGAGAAGCTTTGGGGTGGCCTCATTGTGGCCTTCCAGGACCTGAAGGAGCCAACAGGAAAGATGGAGAGAGAGTTTTTACAAGGGCCTGGAGTGCCAGGACAAGGGGGAATGGCCTCTCACTGCCAGAGGGTAGGGTTAGGTGGGATATTGGGAAGGAATTTTTTCCTGTGAGGGAGGGGAGGAGCTGGGATGGAATTCCCAGAGCAGCTGCGGCTGCCTCTGGATCCCTGGAAGTGCCCAAGGCCAGGTTGGATGGGGCTTGGAGCACCCTGGGACAGTGGAAGGTGTCCCTGCCCAGAGCAGGGGGTAGAACAAGATGAGCTTTAAGGTCCCTTCCCAACCCAAACCATTCTGGGATTCCAGGATTCCATGAAAATGCTGCATAATGGTTTCAGACCAGGAGTCTGTTCTCCTGAGCACTTGTATCACAGTTTTGAAATTCTGCTAAATCCATGTGCTAAGAGCTGTTTCTAGGATTAACTTGGAACTTCTGGATGCTTCCCAACATAGGAGCGTTTCAGAGCGTGTTCAGGTGTTGCCTGTCCTTGGTTCCCCCTCTGGACTCTCTCCAGCAGCTCCACATCCTTCCAGTCCAACCCCCAGCACTTAACAAGGCCATGGAAAATCATCCCCATGTTGATGGGAGGTTTGAGGGTGAACTACAAGGTTGTGCCTGGACCTGCTGTGGGAGAGATCCCTGGAATTCCCCCCGAGGGTGCTGGGCACTGCCCAGGCTCCCCAGGGAATGGGCATGGCCCTGAGGCTGCCAGAGCTCCAGGAGCATTTGGACACCACTCCCAGGGATGCACAGGGTGGGATTTTGGGGTGTCTGGGCAGGGCCAGGAGCTGGGCTGGATGATCCCAGTGGGTCCCTTCCAGCACAGGACATTCCGTGATTCTGTGATTCTCTTTTCCCTTGACCATGACAGATGCAGGGGAATCAGTGAATATTTTAGTACCCACGTGCCATCCAAACTGCAAGGCCAGTGTTGGCAAAGGAGCCCCAGGCAGAAGAGGGGAAATCCTTGGAAAAAAGAGGATATTTTCCATTTAAATTAATGTTCCACCCAGTTTGGTTCCCCAAAAGGACATTTCTGCATTAAATAACAGCAAAGTCCTACGGCCTCCGCATGCACATGCAGCAGACTTGTCTAGAAGGGACAACAAAACAAAATGAAAGCAGTTTGGAGGCATTTCCTGGGAAAAAGATTCATGATTCTGTTTCCATGGAAGCGACAGCACATCCCAAGTGGCAGAGGGAGCTGACAGAGCACGGCTGGGAGAGGGAAAGTGCCATCTCCTTCCTCCCAGCAGAGCAGGGGGGCAGAGCTGGGGGGAAATGGCTTCTGAAAACGAGCCAGGGAAATGTGAGAGGACACATGGACATATGGTTACACGGGAGGTCTGGGGAGCTGGGCGGATTCTCAGCTCTGCCATAGACTTCCTGTGTCCCTTTGGGCAACTCACGGAAGACGTCTTCCAGTTCCTGTGGAAATCAATAATTGATTTCATTGGGCACTAAATCAGAGCCTTAAACATCCCGGGCAGGGTTCAGGCTGGGTCCTTTGGCTCCCCATGGCTCAGGTCCAAGTCCAGCTTGGTTTTCCTGTTGATCTTTTGCTCTCCCTAGGAATGAAGCACTCTCCATTTCCCATGGTTTCTGATCTCCTCAAGACAGGGGGGTTAATATCTGCCCCTTCAGAGCTTTACACAAAAACTGTTCATTCCTGTGCTGGCAGCTCCAAAGGACTGAAGACACCTTCAGGGAAGCCTTTCCTTGCCTTTGGATCAGACACTTAACTTTGTCACTGTGTATTTTTTTTAATTTTAGGTACGGCATGATGAGTAGAAATGTTAAAGAATGAGGGGGGTGAGGAAGGAGGAGAAAATCACTTGAGTGTGTGCAAGTATCACTGCACTGAAAATTCCCTCTCAGCAGCTGCAACCAGCCACATCCAGAGACAGGAGGACCCTGCTGTGCTCAGGGAGTAGGATCTGGGATTTGTTCCCTTTAGAAATGAAAGCCCAGTGCAAAAGGACAGGAGAACATCAAACTGCAGCTTATTACAAATATCTCATGTATTTTTGTTGTAATATTCCATGTTCTGCTTTCTAATTCCTCACTTATTTTAACCTAAAAAAGTATAGTTGGCTCAGGGGGATTTTTTTGGGAATGTTGTAAGGGCATAGAGAGCAGAGTACAGAAAAATTCTTTTTTTTAACAGAATTATTTTGGCTAAAGTTTAGTTTTTCTCATATTTAAGCTTAGCCTTTGCCCCCTGGGACAAAGACTGTGATGGAATCTCAGCCTTTCCTCTTCTCCACTGTTTGACTGAGTGGCTTTTTGGAAAGCAGCAGGAGCTGGTGAGCTCAGGGCGCTGGTGGAATTCTCCAGCCTGTGCTGCACAGGAGAGGGAGTTAAATGATGGCACTGCTGGCCTTAAAATCCACACATCATTCCACAGGCTCCTGGGCCCACGTGAGGAATTTTGCAGATCCCAAATAATAACAGGGGGTTTGCACGATGCCTGGCCACAAAACACCAGGTCTGGCTACCAGGACTTCCCACACAGCCAGAATCCAACCCTGCCTTCGGCCCTGCACTGGCCAATGCATGAATTAATACAACTTCTGAATTTTGATCCCCTTTCCAGGAGCTTGAAGTGCGCTGGAGTGCTTTAACTGGAGTTCCCAGAGCAGGAACGGGGGTGCAGGGCCATCCCCAGCAGGCAGGGCAAGGAGCTGCAGTCTCTGGGCTGTGGATGCTGCTGGGTTTTTGTTTTTAATGGTTTCTGGCACTGCATTACACCGAGGTAAGTGCTTTGTTTCTCCCTCAAGTGGCACTCAGCTCCCTGGGGTTTCCTTATGAATGCTGAAGGAGAATGTCCACTCGCTTTACTTCTGTTGTGTTTGTACTGTACAAGCTTTTGGCTGTCTTTGCCAAAGGAAAAGACAGGTTGCTGCTACTTAGGAGAAATATTTTTAATTGCATAGTATTGATTTTCTCTTTTCCTTGGTGGAGCGAGTGCTCTGCTGCTGATGGATGCAGCAGAACGTGGGGCTGGTTTGTGCGGAGGGATCAGCTCTGAAACAACAAAATCGTGTTGGGGTTTAAACCCATCCAGTTATTTTGGGGCAAATTTCCCTGCATTTGAGCCACACAGAATTTGGTTTTCCATGACGGATTTAATGAAATGCACACAACTGAGCATTTTCCCCTTTCTGTACTTTCTGCATTAATATAAACCAGAGCAGCACCACACGCTGACGTTACGTCCACACTGGTGGCTGCTGTAATGCACGTGTTGGATTCCTCCTCCTGCTCCTCTCCCCAGCTCTGGAGTGGGTCACGGCCAAGGGAGATGGTCCCAGGTTTTTATGTTGTTACCCCTCACTGAATGAACAAACTGCAGAGCCCTCAGCATCCCCAGCAACATCTCGAGGGGAAAAGGAGTGATTCTGCAAATGCCTGGATGTAAACAGGTTAAGCTAGAGTTGTGGAGCAGAACCATTTCCTTTATCGTTGCTCTCGAGTCAGGATAATACCCAGTTCAGAGCTGGTAAAAGGCACATGAATGTTGATGCAGGGCCAGGGAGTTCTAAAATTGTTTTCACATTTATATGTGAAGCAATTACTGATGATTTTTTTTTCTCTGCCTCATAACCTGAGAAGTGGAGCAGACATGCAGGAAGTCTTACTTTTTATTTCACTCTGGTAGACTTGTAAAGCAGTCAGCCCTGGTGAACAGAGCAACAGGAGTCAAATGAAACTGGAATTTTCTTTTTATGGCATTACTTGCAGCCCCGTAATGCAGGCAGATACCTTTGGCTTGGGGAAGGGGGTGAGTGAAGGCCCAGCGTGTTCTGACAGCCCACAGTCATTTCCAACAGATTCCTGGTGACCAGAGCATCACCCAGCACCCTCCTCTCTGCCCTGGCTGTTCTGATCTGCCCTGTTCAGGGTGCTGGGGAATGCAATTTAATTTTTTTCACCCATTATTACTTTGCAAACTGCTCGCTCAGACCCTCCTCCAAGCCCACACGTTCTTTCCTGAGGTCTAATTAATTCATTTGCAGAGCATGCGTTGCCCTCCCTGCTCGTTCTGCAGAGGTGCCAAGTCTTGCAATCAGAGAGAAGGAACCTGAACAGATTTGTTTTCACATCCTGTGTTCGAGGCTGATGGAATCAGACCCGGTGCTGGAAAAAAGAGACATCTTGGAGAAGAGCAGCAGTGCTGGGGTCAGGATCACCCCGAGCCGATTCCCGCTCCCCTGGCCCCCGCCCCTGGAGCCAGACAGCAGGACCCGGCCCTGCTGCTGCTCGGCCCTTTGCTGCAGCCCTGGCTCCTTGTCCAGCCCGGAGTGGGAACTGAGGGAAGGCTGTGGGCTGCATCCATCACCAGTAATTTGTGCCCCGTTCGCTGGTGCCAGGCCGGGCTCCTGTCCGTGCTCAGGCACCGGGGGTGGTTTGGGGCCTCCTCGGAGGGAGGGGACACAGGGGACGGGGAGCAGGGACTGCTGGCTGCAGCTCCCATCCATCCTGGGGCTTCATGCTGGGGGTCTGCCGCCTGTCATCACAATATTCCCTAAAAAAACAGGAGGAATGAGGCTCCTTGATGGCTGTATGGAGCCTCTGGAACATCTGCTTTCCACAGAATAATAGAATCCTGGAATGGTTTGGGTTGGAATGGACCTTACAGCCCATCCAGTGTCGCCCCCTGCCATGGGATACCTCCCACTAGCCCAGGTTGCTCCAAGCCCCGTCCAACCCTTTATCCACATCCTTTATCCCTCCTTCATTTGGGAACAGCAGTTATATTTAAGATTCTAGAGTCATAAACTCTACTGAAGAGCCAGAGCTGCTGGTGTGGGGTTTATGGTGGGGTCAGGGCCTGAGATGTTTGTTTTCTGCAGAATCTGGATGTGCCGAACCCTAAAGTGCTTTTTTTTTTCTCTGCAAGCTGCATGGCATCCCAAATAAATGTACTGCTGAAATGTGCAGTTTAATGTGCTGAAAGGCATCCAGTCAAACCAATCAGGTGGCAAAGCCTCTGAGTATTTCAACTTTCAGGCATCTCCTGACATGAGCAGGTCATATTCGACTTTATGTGCTTATTGTAATGATGCCTGGACATGTATTAAATACACAATTCAGGGTCCTTTTCTGGGGGACAAGGGGCTGTTCAGTCGCACTAGAAAGAGACTTGACATCATCAAGGTTATGTTTTTCAGAGCTCTCCCTGATCAGGCAATTTTGAAAGCTCAAGGCTTCAAAAAAAAAGAAAAAAAAAAACCAAAATAAAAAGCTGTTACTAACAATAATTTATTGTGGAAAAATATTTACATAGATAAAAATATTGCACTTGGCATGTTAGGAGCAGGAATAAACCCGTCTCTTGTCCTGTAACTCTCATCTATTATTCATTCTTGCTGTTTGGCTCTTTTCATGCGGAGATCTCAAAGCATTTTGCAAATGAAGATGTAAATTGTTCTCCTTGTTTCAGAGAGGAATGGCTGAGAGAGGGAAACAACTGCACCGAACTGGAGACCTGGAATCAAGGGGCCTCCACCGTCCCAGGCTGGAGCTTTATCCACTGCATTCTGGGGATGCCATTTCTTACAAGGGTAGGAAACACGATGGGATTAATTAGCTCGGAGGGAAAATCAAGGTGGAGAGGCTGGTGGCGGGGGAAGAGAAGGGAAGCACAGAACCGAAGGTTGAGGGGATTTAGGAGAGGTGGGAAAAGCAGATGTTGGGTAGGGAGAGGGTGAGGAGATTCGGTGTGGTTGGAGTGGACTGAAATGGCAGGGGCTGACAGGGATGTGTGCTCTGGATCTCAGGTGGTGTCCGGGGAGCTGGAAAGAACTTCCAGGAGTAGCTGTGTCCATGGCTTTTCCAGCAGCTCTGGGGAATCACAGAACAAGCTGAGCTGGAAGGGACCCACAGGGTCATCGAGTCCATTGGAGGCACTGACTTGCAGCCCTGCAGAGGCTCCTAAATTTGTTTTTGTACCTTCATAATTAATAACAAAAATCTACCTGACTTTGCAAATGGGAGAATTCATGCCCCAGTGCCTCACGAGTCTGTTAAAATATGACCCCTTGTCCTTGTTCCTGATGCTGACTCTGTGTGCAAATGATGCTGATGGCTCTGCCTCTGAGCATCCATAATGTGCCCATCCAGGTGACGACACATCCTAAATTTCCGAGACTGGAAATGTCGCTCTGAGCCTGGAAGGATGTTTGATTTCATTCCAGGCATCCAGGAACAAATTGCCTTTAATGGCAGCATCACCAGAAATAGGCTTCCCTCGCTTTTTCATGTCACTTCCAAGTGCCTTGTTGATATTTTTATGGATTTTTATTATCCAGCTTGTTATGCAGCAGCCAGAGCCATGCCAGGTTCTCGGGGGTCTGCGGGCAGGGGGGGCTAAGCTAGAATAAGAACTCCTGCACTCGTGGTTTTAATATCTTTTACTTCAAAGCAAGGAGCTGATGTGATCTTTCATCATCTCAGCTGTTGTTTACCGGCTTCCTACAGATGCTGTTTGAACTAACAAACCCCACATTTCCTGGCTGGAGTGAAGAATTCCCTGGGTGGCTGCAATCCCTTCACTCGGAGGCTGAGTCGTCCTGATTGAATGATGCCACTAACGAGAAGGGGATAAACCATTTAAATGTTCAGGATCACCTTTCAGGCAAAGGATAACTGCCCAAATTACTCTGGCTCAGCTCCTCAGCCCTGCTCCTTATTTCTGCTTCCAGGGAAAACCACCAGCAGCTCCAGGGCTGGGGCTGGGGTCAATTTACTCCATGTCTCAGGGACAGAGGGACGTGTCCATGGTGCGGGGGCTCCTCTTTGGCTCTGAGCTCTGGCCAGGGGTTGTTTTGCAGCAGTTTCTGAAATGAGCTGAAATCCAGGAACTGCAGGTGAGGAAAGAGCTGCGAGGTCACCTGTGCTGAGAGGATCAGAACAGGGTCTTCAGTGCCTGTGATTAAAGTGTGTGAGGGGCTGGGAGGGAGAAAACAGCAGCAGCTGCAGACAGGTTCCCTTCCCCCCCCACTCCTCCTTTCTTTCCCCTTTTCCAAGCCCATCAGCAGTGTGCTCCTGCTACTTTTATCCCTTTTCCTGGAAGTTTGGTCCTGCTGCAGAAGCTGATGAAGCCTTCAAACATATTGAAATAAATATGTTATAATAAAAAATGGGCTCAGGCTTTTGTGTGCCAAACTGGTCTTCAAACCGATGCTGATTTTCCTTTCAGGATAACGGGATAGCAACCAACCATGACTTTTTGTTCCCATTATTTACATAGCAAATCATGGAATGATTTGGGTTGGAAGAGACCTTAAAGAGCTCATTCCACCCCCTGACACGGGCAGGGACACCTTCCACTATCTCAGGTTGCTCCAAGCCCCGTCCAGCCTGGCCCTGAGCACTTCCAGAGGCACATTCCAATCTCTTTGTGTGTTTGTATTTTTATGGGAACATTATTTAGCTGCAGAGCCATCATGGCATTAAACCTGTTCACCTCTTGCATCCAGTGTCCCTGTCCCTGGTAGCTGCTGGTCTGAGCAGGGAAGGGTTGGGAATAAAAAAGGATTTGGGAAGTGATTTGCTCGAGGTGATTCAGTGAGTGGGTGGCAGGGATGGGACAGAAGGTGACTTTATGGGCCACTCTTAGTTCTGTTGTTCTCTGATTGTTTTATTGGTGAAGAAATGCTCTTTAAAGTTGAGATTTGTGCTGGACCTGAGCAGTGAAAACTGCAGGGAAAATCAGCTGCTTCTGGAAAGGATGGCCTGGCTGTAATGAGTTTCTCACTTCCAAAGAGCAGGGTGGGCAGTAATCATCATTTTAGAACATAGGCAGTGATACAGAAATGTATAAATTCGTGGAGCTATCTGAGTTTGGATGATCTGAACCCCATCAAGCTGCCAGTCAGCAGCTGCGTGTCTGTCCACGGAATACGTGGAATGTCTATGGAAACTGTGCTGAGCAGCCATAATGCCCTTTCCTTCCCATCACTCTCCTGCAGGCTCCCTTCCTCCTCGTCCCAGAATTTATGTGGAAAATTGTAGCCTCAGAAACCACTTATGCCCAGCCAGCTGAAAATGCCCCTTTTTGGGTGCTGGCAGCCTCCAACCAATAGCTCCTTTTGGTAGACTCTTGTCTCCAGTGCAATTTTGGTGAACAAAAGTGTTATTGACCTGAAGGAGACACTAAACTGCTTTTCAAAGCCACCAGTGCACCTAAGCAAAATAAACAATCTGTAGGGCAACTTCCATGTTATTTCTCTGTTGACTTCCTGGGTTTTTTTCCCTGCCAAACAGCCACCTCTCAGAGCAAAAGGCAAAACCACTGTGTTGGAGTCTCCTCTGCTCTTAATATTTCCTAATAAAACAGCATTTTAAAATGAAAAGGAATTTTTCTAAGGAGCAAGTGTGGGAGAATGATGGAGAGCCTTGTTTCATACAGATCCAAGAATAATTTTTCCACTGTTCAGGATGCTTGGCTATTTAGTCTGCATCTGAGGCATGGGACTTTTATCAATCAAAGAGCCGCTTTGTCATTAAATGGAATCTGGGAGTCGCACTGAGATTCAACTGCACGTCGAAATTGGGAAATAAGGGTCTGCTTCTTAGGCACACTGAGGCTCCTTTGTGCACCTCCAGTGCCAAAAAAGGCCCCCAAGACTTCATTTCACATCAGATCTTTCATAAAATCTATTCACCCAAAGTGCTTTAGGGTTAAAATTAATTCAGTTAATGAGTTAAATAACTGCCAAGGGAGAGAGAAATTAAGAGTCATGGGCAAGGGGGAAAAGAGATGCTTCCAGCTGAGTTTAGAAGAGAGTGTGAATGAGTTGAAGGGGAAAAGAGATGCAAAGGAGATGCACTGATGGGCAAGAGCTGCGGAGGAGAAAGCTCTGATGCCCCGGGGGTCAAATTATATGAAGGGAGGAGGAAGGGCCTCTTTATGCAGGAGAATTGTACCAGTGGCAGCTGATTTAACACCCAGCACAGAAGCAGCAAGAGAAGCTGAAGGTCTGTACCCAGTGTAGCTCTAAATTCTGCCCAGGCTGTACAAACACTCATCTTTTACTGTTTGTAATGCAGTGGAAATTATCATGGGGTAGGTTCCTACTGCCTCAGGCATTTTGGGAAAGGAAAGGCAGACTCTGACTTGGTCTTTTGACTCCCAGGGTCACTTCAGAGAATCATGGAAAAACTGAGGTTGGAAAAGCCCTCCAAGGTCATTGATCTGTGCCCAATCCCCACCTTGTCCCCAGCCCAGAGCCCTGAGTGCCACGTCCAGGCCTTCCTCGGACACCTCCAGGGATGGGGACTCCAAACCTCCCTGGGCAGCTCTTCCAATGTTTAACAACCCTTTTTGTGAAGAAATTCTTCCAGAATTTGTGCCAGACAGAGCTGTAGCTGGTGGATAACAACTTGCCCATCTCCATTCTCCCAGTCCTTAGCCACCCTCTCGTTAATGCTGGTTGGAGTCCTCTGGATCTGAGTCTGTCACTGGCCTAGACGACAAAGAACACTTGAACAGATGTTTTCCAAGTGAGCCATTCTTTCCCAGTTTTAAGAGAACCTCTCACTTCACGTGAGGCAGGGCTTAAGTGGGTCTGAACCTCAAAGAAACTGTGCTACACCAAGCTTTAAACAACCCACAGCCCCCAGCATGATCAGACTGATGACGTTCTCCACACTTTAAGAAGCCTCTGAGGCTCACAAACAGAAGTTTTACATTTAATAGTTTGGATATGACCAGCCCTGATTCATTTCCCTCCTTTTTTCCCCCTTGCTGCTCCATGACAGTGCATTTATAGTGCAGGAAGGTGCCTTGGAAGCTTGAGAACAGTAAATGCGGGCCTGGATTTGCTCAGCAGAACTTGTTCAGGGCTTTACAAGAAATTTTCAGACAAACTCATCTGACAAAAGTTGGTTTGAAACAAAAAAAAACCACCAAACCCAAGCCCACAAAACCCCCAAAGCCCCAAGTGCCTTATTTGAGGAATGTAAATAAAACACGTCCTGGATATTCTCTTAACTTTGGCTGATGTAAGAGGGGATTTGCCGTTGCTTAATGTTCACTTTGCGCGGAGTTTGCTGCTCTGTCCCGGGTTATTGGGAGCTCTTTAAAGCGAGGCAGGGAGAAGGGATGGGGAGGGAGGGAACTGTGAGGTTTATGGGTTGTACCCACACAGCACAGGGGCTGAAAAGTCCCTCCCTGCACGGGTGGGTGGGGTCAGCGTAAAACACAAGGAGGATCCTCAGGAGACAAATTTCTTCGGAAGTCCCACTCAGAATGTGGGGCAAGCATTCCCAGGACATTGTGTGTTGCTTGAGAAGGTCCTGTAAAGCAGATCTGGGTAAGACACACATCCACGAGGCTTTTCCTGCCGGCTCTAGAGCTTGAAAAGACTCAGATTTCCATAAATCCTTCTGTGAACCTGGAGGCAAGATTTGGATTTCAGATGCTGAGTTAGTGCCGGTTTGCCAGGTCTGAAGCAAGAACTGGGTGCCCGTTCTGAGGGAAAGGAGCAATTAATGTAATTTCTCCCGACTGTTCATGTTCAGAGCCCGTGGACTCTTCCCTCCTGCATGGTCTTGTTTCTTCTCCACTCAGGTCTGGTCTCTGTGGCTTGGGGATGAGCACATCAAACTCTTTAAAGCAGGGTCTGCCTCCAGTCTGTTGTTTTTGGATCCTTGTGCATCCCTGTGTTTGATTTGGACATACCTTGGATCACCGCGTGTGGGTCTGAGGGAGTTCCTCAGCAAGCCTCATTTTCCTCTCCTCTGCGAACCAGGATAGATAATTCCTGCCTTGTGGGCATGTAAATTTTAATAGTTTAGTCCCCCAGTTCAGCAAAGCACTTGAGTACATTCTGCTGCAGTAAATGGGATTTTAATTCTGTGATTACATTTTTTTGGTGAACCAGGGCCACAATAAAATACTGGGAGATCGTTGGAATTAGAGGTGTTAGAGAACTGTAATGTCATTATCAGTACTTTGCAGTAAAACAAACCATGGTGACATTTATTCCCTACCTGCAACCACGAATAAATGGGGTTTGCTCATCTTAAACCCATAATTTAGATGTGACAAATAGCCTGAGATGCTTGGGAATAATGTTTCACCTGGTTATTTTGGGTTAGTTTGGTTATTTAAAATGCAATAACTCAGTGGCTTAATGTGCTTTTCTGGGCTTTGAGAGTGCAGTTTCAGCTCCTTTTTGCAAGTGGTTGAACCCACAGTTGTGGGGTGTGTGTCTGTCAGGGAATGGGTGTTAGTTTAGGATCAGGAGTTCTGTACTTTGCATAAATAATGCCATAATAAGTGTAAATAATGTCTGCAAACGGCCCAGCCCCAGTCCTTTGGCTCGGGTGGCCAAAGGGGTTTGTGTGCAGCTGGATGCTCACAGCTGGCGTGGGGAGCAGCAGATGCAGGGAAGGAGCAGCACAGGGCAGGGAGAACTCCAGAGATCCCAGAAAAGGAAGGAGGAGGCTGGAAAGGGAAACCCAGTGGCTCGGCAGCTTGTTCTTATCACCTCCCAGGGCTGATTGCAGCTTATCACACCCGGCCTGGAGCTCCCTCGCCCAGACAATCCCCTAATTGTCTGTCCCCGCTAAGCAGCAGCTCTGGTGACATTCCAGACCTTGACCTCTGCCCTGTCCAGCGCCAAAAAAGTGCCATTAGGAATCATGTAACGCCGGGAATTAGGGATTGCTGGAAAAGGCCAGGGGGTCAACCTACTGTGGAGCTGGAGCAACAATGCTGGATCCAGCTGCCTCCCCTCTTCCCAGAGCTGGGAAATCGGGAGGTGAGGCTGGGCTGGAACATGCAGGGAAGGAGGAATGGACGAGCCCAGGACTGCTCGGAATGGAATGGAATTCCATCCATTTTATAAAGAGTCTGGGCAATCCTCGGTCAAGAAATGTGCTTTAAATATTTTATATTTAAGTATTCTCGAGCACTGGGGCTTGGAGAGTGAGTGTGCAAAGGTCCTGGCAGCCAGAGGAGCAGGGTTATGTGGGTGTTAGAGCACCGTAAGTACCAGCTGAGATCCAGGGATCTGGGAGAGGGGAATCAGCACCAGCCACTGCTGAAACTCTCCAAGAACCTGCTGAAGGAAAAGGCTACAGAAGTTTGTGATTGCAGTAGGAAATATCAGCCTTCCAGAACATTTTCTCTACTCAAATCCCTCCTCTCTGAAGGGAGCTCTGTGTATCACTTATCCAAATGAGGATCCTCCTGGCTATGGCTGTCAAAATCCCACCTTCTGCACGTCCCAGCCCACAAATCTGCCACTGGAAATGTGGGGTTTTGGCACACTGGAAAATGAGGCACTGAACTTATGAACTGAGGGTCCAGTTCAAGGAGATAATTGAGGATATTGATGGATTCAATAGACCTCCCATTAGGCATGTCCTGAAATACAGTCTCCACTTAGTCTGGAAATCTCTTATTTAATAACAGCTGCTCTTATCACTTGAGTTTGATTTTCTATGCAGTATTCAAGCTGAACCTTTTAAATAATGAGAAATGAGCTTGTCTGAGCTTGTAAATGTGCAAAAATTCTCGGTGAACCCTCCAAGTGGTGCAAACCAAGGTAACCATTAAAATCAGTGGAGCTCTGCCAGTTTACATCCGTTAAAGACCTGACTCTATTCCCAGGCATGTTAGAGGTGTTACTGCGTAAATGACTGCAGAAATTATTGCTGAAAGGTTTTTTATGCTCCAAAGGCAGATCGGGTATCTGGTCCAGGGAGGGCACATCCATTGCTGCAGGAGGAAATAAAGGAGAGAAAATCGTGAAGCGTTAACGGAGATTTTTTAGAAGCTTTATAATGGCAGGTCACATTCCCAAGGACTATAAAGTGGCAAATCTAACACCAATTATTCAAGAGGGGCAAAAAGATGCAGCGAGCAATTACAGCTTAACACCAGTTGTGGGAAAAATATTAGAAAGCTTTTGAGGGGGTTTGGGGAGTGAACAGCTTGAGAAGCATAATTTGATTAGAGATGGCCAATGTGGGGGTTTGAGGTGGGTTTTAACTGCCTGAGGATCCTTCCCAGGTATGGCTGCCAGGGGAGGGCTGGATGGGGATGGGATGATGTGAGCTTGCGTTTTTGAAGTGCCAAACCGGGATGCAGCAGCAGAGTTTCACCGGGCTGGGCTGCAGAACCCACTGGAACGTGTTCAGATGAGGGGGATGATGGATTCTCTTTGCCAGGCAGGGGGGTGAAAGCCAGATTTGGTTTGAAGAAGTGAAACGAAGGGCTTGGGTTTTGTGTTTGACTTCCTGAAAGTCATAAAAGGCCATCACACAGGGGAAAAACGGGAATTGGGCAAGCTGGACTCCCATGGCAAGCTCTGGCACCCAGGGAAGGGTCTCCAAATGAGCTTTTCTGGGTGTCTCAGTGCAATTCAGGTGCTCTCGTGAGGTCATGCACAGAGCAGGGCAGTGTAACTGTGTCAGTGGGCCTTTGCCCAGGCACACAAATCCTCTTTTTTTGTGAATCTCTTGCAAATGTGCTTTCTGTTGCCTTTTTAATTGCAGGCTGCAGTTCTGGGAATGTCTCTGTGGGTCCCCCCTTGCCTTGGCCTGTGGGTCTGGCCAGGTCTCTTTTCTCTGCTGTTTATTCCCCCTCAAACCTTCTCTGTAACTGGCAGGGGAGGTCTGGGACGTTCTCCTGCCACCTGAGGGACAGCCCAGAGCACGGGGTGTCCCTGGCCCTTAGAGCTCCTTGGTGCTTCTGGGTAAAGAACCCCCAAATATTAATAATAATTGAAATGGCTTTAAACAAAGAAACAGAGAGAATTCTCCTCCTGAACTACCAAAAAGCAACTTAAGATCCATAATTCACATACACCAGGTCTCTTGGTGGGGCCAGCAAATGACCTCAGCCCCTGACTGACTGTGTTGGACTGTGGGGCACCCACTGGATTAAAAATGGGATTTTTTTGTTATGCAGAGATACCCATTTTGGGAGGGAATAACCGGAATATCGCAAGCAACATCCACAGATTCCCTCTGCTCTCTCAGAAATGCTTTTTCAGCTCAGTTTTAAGCTCTTTGGGGCCAGCTCTTCTGGGTTTTGTGATCATAAACACCTTACAGTCACAGTCCAGCACAGCCTTCCCTGGGTGCTGCTCCAGGACAAATAAAAACTGCACTGAACTGCAAGGAAATGGTTGGGAAACGGCGAGTGACCGTGTGCTGCTGTTATTGTAAACCCAGAAATGTTTACTCATTATATTGAAATAGGTTTGGATCATTGTGGATGAAAGTGAAACAAGATACAAGCCTGCAATGACATGCATAAATACATAATTAAGTGTATTTCCTTTCCATATGGAGAGGATTAACTCCCTTGCCTCAGCAGGGAGTTGCTTTATTTGGTGTCTGCTTTGGTGTCCCTTTCTCTCTGACAGCTTACAGGGGACGCTGAAAGGGAATTTCACTCGCTGCCTAATGAATCTTGGAATAAGGACTTGGAGGGGAAAGAATAAGTGATTACCTCAGAAAACAGAAGTTTGGGGACCTGAAGGACCGCCCTGATTTCTCTTTTTGACCTTAAGTGGGCCCTATGGGATGGCAGTGCCCACCTTCCCAGGACTTATTGCTTAGTCATAAATCCACATGGGGGGGAGAGGGATGTGTCTGGTAAATGCTGAGGCGTCAGCAAAAGCTCCCGAGCTCAGGTTTCATAACTTGAGAAATATTTTATCACCCCTGTGAGCCAAACCTCTGAAAAATCAATAGAACTTGAGAGTTGCCTGTATTGATCTGAAGGGCTGAGTCGTACTGAAATATTCATGGCCCTGTGTGTTTGTCTATGTGTGGTTTGGGGACCGAGGCGTGGGCAGATTTCAGAGGGAAATACTCTCATTTTTCACTTTAACTGGATTAAGGTGTCTTGCAAAGCACACCCTTAAAAGGCACTGAATTTGTGTGTCTCACAACCGGGTTCCTGCCAGCCGCAGAGAAAGGCATTCTCATTATTATTATTATTTTTCTTAAATGACAAACTGTTGGGAGGAAGGAGTCAAGGAGATCTGATAAAATTAGCACCACGTCCTCCTGGGGATCCCCGGGCTTGCTTTGTTTGCAAAGCCAATTTGGACACTGCGTCTTTGATCTTCACTTTCAGTATTTGAGCAGGCATGTTTAGTATCACTCATTTCACTGGAGATTTGGGATTCAAGTTTCCTCAACAAGCTCCAAAGCAGTACATTAGAAGGGGAATTGTCTGCCAGGCGTCTCAGAATCTCAATACCCTTGATACTAATTTGATGTGATGCATTTCACCAGATGTGTCTACCTGGACTCTGCTTTATGCCCAGGAGGGTTGTGCTACTGTAGAGTATTAAAGTTGCCTCTTCCTCCCCTCCCCTCTTTCCTTTTCTCCCTTTTTCTTCCAAAAGCAGCTGAATGAAAAGCATCCATAATTTTAATCTGCATAGAGGTGTGACGAGGTGCAAATATTTGGAAGGAAGAGTGTGTGTGTGTGCATGTGTGTGTGTGTGGCAGGATTTATGCAAAAAACCCCACTGCTAATAAAGCTTCAAAAATATTTTAAGGAACTCCAATAAAGCTTCAAAAATATTTTAAAAACTGGTGTTTAGATATAGGCTAACTGATTAATTTATCCCCTCAAACCCCAAAACCTGCCTTTTTACTTTTTCTATAATTACGGCTGTAAGGGGAAAGGCTGAGAAAGGAGAAATGGAGAAAAAAAGGTGAAAATTAGTCTTTAAGAAAAAAGATTGGCTATTTAGGCTGCCAGGGGGCTGAAAATACTGTTATGGGGCTAAGCACCTCCATAATCTTCATGACGGCAGATGTGGGGTTCAGGCTATCAAGGGTTTGTGGGTGGTGTCGGAGCCCAGATCTCAAATGCAAGGGAAAATAAGGGCAATTAGAACTGATCTCTTCCTTTACTCTCCACCCTGTGCAAATTCACCCGTGGATAAAAATAGTCCTATGAAATGAAAACAAGCACCCTGGAGAGGCATTACTCCAATCAGTGCCTCAAACTAAGCAGCAAACCAGGCTTTGGGCACCTGAGATTTGCTGGTGTTGCTAAAGAGACCGGGAACGGCTCATTCCCTCCACCCCGGGAAGTGTCCTTTCCCCAGGGAATGGGCTGTGAAGGTACCTGGTGTTGGTTGGGGATCTGGATCACGACAGTTGCTTCCCCCACCCCCTTTAAAATCCAGTAATCTGAATTATTGCTGCTGTGTGGAACTTCCCAGAAAAGAGAACCTCCAAATTCTGTGTAAACACCGACTGCTGCTGGAGCCACCCTGTGACACTGAGTGTGCCCAGAGCTGGTCCTTGTGGCTGGGGTTTCCGTCACTCAGTCAGAGAGGGCATTTTTTCTTGCATGAATCCCATTTTTATCCATGTGACTGTTACAAAGCTTCCCTGTAGAAAGCAGGAGGGGAAAAAAGCATCCTCGGCATTCTTTATTTATTTCCATTCCTCAATGGCAAAGTAAATGGAATGTTTAAGCGACTGACATCAAAGTTGTGATTTCTCTGAAGCTAAAAAGCCCATTAATCACAATTTTAAAGTGTTCTTTAATTACCCTGTAATAAAACGACACGCACAGAGCGGGAGGAAAAATTGTGTACTTTTAGAGTTCCTCATGCTTGTTTGTGTTTCAAATCTCCCCGGAAATCCTCGTTGATCCCTCTTGCTCCTGCTGCTTAATTCCACCCTGCCACAGCTCCTGTGCTGTGTCCTGTGCAGTCTGAGGCAGGGAAAATGTGGGTGGGAGAACAGGGCTGGAGGACTGGGAATTCCATCCTCTGAGGGGATGAGTTAGAGCACTGAGCTTATTCTGGATTGAAGGCTCAGCAAATGTGGTGTTGAGGGGACAGAGACCATTCCCATCCTGGACTCCAAGTCTGTGTTGTGTTCCAGGAGAGCTGGACCTGGAATCCCTCCCCAAAGAGAAAACTGGGAGATCCAGGAGCAGTGGATGGTGCTGAGGGGGACGGAGCAGAGGCTGGAGTTGGGTAGGACCAGCACAGCTCCTTCCAGGCTTCACCTGCCAGGGTCCCACCCTTGAAAATGGGCTCTGGATTGAAGCATTGAGGCAAGGAGAGAGCCAAGAGGCACCAAAGGGGGGGCTGCGTAACACTTGGAGGGGTGTGAGCTCTCCAAAAAGAGCTGTGAGGAAAAGGACGAGGTGAAAACTTGGTTAAAAACCTCTTTGTCAAACTCAAATTTGTAAAGGAAGGAGTGAAAAATCAGAGCAGGGTGGGCACCCCACTCCTGTCACTTGGAGGGAGGTGCTCGGGGTCACGGTAATAGAGAAAACCTTGGGAATACAAAGTGAAGTCAGAGGTCAGCAAAATGATTGGCCTCACCTCACCAAAATTCCAAGTTCTGCAATCCAATAAACCTTTGCAGGTCCTAGAAACCCTCTGCAAATTTTTAAAAACCTGAGATTATCCATGAAACTGGGACCTCACAGCTGTGAGCCCTGTCCCCGTGGGCAGTGTCGGTGATCCCTCATCTCACTGGGGGAGGAATAACTTGGAGCTGGAGGTGAGAATGGCACAATCCCCTTTTCCACACCTGGTTGATCCAGGCTGGCGTGTTTTGGGCTGGAATTCACTGCTCTTGCCAAACTCAGCCAAGTGGGTACGTTCTGAGTTGATCTGTTTTCAAACCCAGACAGTTGTTAATGAAACAGTTGCTGTTTTGTTGACAGAACATTAATTACTTGATCTTAGGACTTGGTAATTGCACGAGCCCCCTCTGTATACATCACTAATTACATTAGCAATTATATGGCATTTTAAAGACAAAGAAACGACTGCAGCAATTGCAGTGTCTGAGGGACCCTGCTGGTAAATTCCAATCAAGTCCCTGCCATGGCAGGGAGGTGTTGGGAGAAGCCCCTCTCCATCTCAAGCCCGCACAAACCCCACTCTGCTGTGGTGTGGTGCTGCTGCCACTTAAACCAGGGAGTCTTGAGAAAAGGAGGGGTGCTTGAATTTCTCATCCAAGTTAGTTACACTCTTAAAATTGCTCCAAAGCATTCTCAAAAGGCTGCTTGCTGTTGGAAATACTTCTTTCTCTATTACTCTTAGAAATAACTGAGTCGTATCTTAAAAATCACTACTTAACTTAGAAATTACCACCATTGTAAAAATGGTGTAAAATGCCTCTCTGAAAAGCTGCACTGTATTTCCAAGGATCTTCCTTTGCCAGTGAATAGGCCAGAAAGTGACTTGAGAAGCTCCAGTTCTTGTGCCTCCAGAAGGCGGAGGTTTGCATCCACGTCCCCCTGTGGAAAAGGACGTGCCAAGGGCCAGGTTTGTGTTTTCTCATGCTGTAACTTTGCCCAGACCCGACACAGGACAGCAGATCCCATTTCCCTTCCCCACCCTCCCCGCTGTGCATCCCTCAGAGTTCTTCTATTGCCTCCACGGGACATTTTCTGGTGCCTTCCTCCTCAGGACAGAGGAGTGTTGGGTTTCCCCTTCCCCTTATCTCCACTGGTGTTTGTTCTCCTGCTCTGTCGGCACCCCCAGCTCCATCCCCAGCTGCTGGTTAATCCAGTCCTGCACACGGAGTTAATGAGACATTCCTGCCTAAATAACCTGGTGCCATTAAAGCTTCAGATCTCTGCACCTCAGCAGCTGTGTGTTGTCACGGAGATAAATATTTTAACTGGGCTGGCAATTCCCTGCCCGCCCTGCACAAGTGGCTGAAGGAGTGGCTTTTGTTTCACCGGTTATCGAAGTGAAATTCGGATTTTTTCCATCTAGAAAAGAGCCGGAAAGGAACAAAAAAATCGGGTGGGAGAGGATGTGCTGTTCTAGAAGGCCTGTCTGAACCAAGGCAGAGCAACGTGGCCATGCCCAGATGTGACTGTCCTCTCCCTGGGGAAGGACAACCTGCACGGTCACTGACCACTCCTAGAATTCCCATTATCACTGCTCTTAAGAGGAATATTCCTCTGCTCTTCCTGATACTCTACAAATTCACAGCCAACCAGACACTTTGCCCTTGGAAGAGGGCCACTTTCTGTGTCTGATGTCACAAAAGTCATTCAATTCTGCCCAGAGTGTGGGAAGGGAAGGTTGAACATCTGATCTTCCTGTAAAACCCGGTGAGCCAAGGATTTAACAAGGGGGGAGGTTTCAAGCCTTTCTTGGTCTTAACATTGACCAAAAATCCTCTTTTGACACTGTTTTTTAAGAAAGGAGTAAGACTGATAATGAAATAGGTTCATGACAATGATCCCACAAATTTTTTGTTTTTAAAGACATTTCTGTGCACATAATCCTTGACAGTCTGAGCTGCTTGGGTTTGGAGTGAGTTGTTTGTGTGCTTTTTGAGTTAAGAACTTGATTTTTTGGTCTGAAACTCTCATACACCTCCTTCCCTCCCTCAGCGTTCTGTTTGGAAGCTGCTCAGGCTCCAGCTCTGAGGGTGCCACGTCCCAGGCTCGTGTTTGTACCTGTCCATCATCAAGTCCTTAGGAGATGTAAGAAAAGCGGGAGTGGAACAGCAGATCTCCAGCTTTCATCTGCCCAACAAACTTCCTCCCTGGAGCACAACAGTAGGGCCCTGTTAAAGACTGAGAATCTCTTTCACAGGAACTGGGAGTTTTATCACCAAAATCACCACTTAAAACACTGCTGGGATTTCTCAGGGGGGGAAAAAAGAGCTGAATCAGATTTTCAGGAGAATGGGCCTCTGTTCAAGAGGAGATGAAGGATATTTCAGCAGGACAGTGGAAAACTTGGGTTTCAGTGCTGGGATGAAGGTCATCTGCTGATTGCACGTTATCCTGAAAGGAGGAATTGGTGCAGGTTACCAAAAACCCATTTTCTCCTCAGTTTTGGGCTGATAGTGCCTCATGTTTTCAGATGCTTTCATTGACATCTGGCAGTAGTTTAAACACTGCCTCACATTCTGTCAAAATGTCAGTAAAAGTGACCTTCATCATTAAAATTTTCATTTGTTTGAACCTTCCCAGTAATTTTCATTGAAGAAAACAGAATACTCCTGGTTCAAATGGCCAGTTACCATTTTCCAAGCAGTTTTCAGCACTCTGGTTTTTCCGTCCCTGTGGCTGAAACGTGCGCTCTGCACAAGAGGGAGTAAGTATATCCAGATTATTTTTGGGCGCTGATGTGATTCACCTCTGCAGCATCAATTCATTGTTTGCTCGGAGTTTTGCACAAAGTGGGTGCCTAAAACAGGACCAGCCCCAAATTTAGTCCAGGGGAAGGCCAGGATTGGTCAGTCCCAGTTTTGAATTTTGATTTTGTGCTTTGACCAACTGTATGCTCATAACAAAAAGGGGGGGTGTCCAAAGAGGACATCCCCCTGTCCTCCCTTCGAGTCCTTTCCCCCCCCAAAAAGGACTGAACTCTCACTAAGGTGTTGCCCCTTTGCAATAAAGGGATGGTGAAAAAGGCTGTTAATAATCCTCTTGCTCCATGCCCAGCATAATCTCAGCCTGGCTCTCGCAGATTGTGGTTGGATGTTTTACAGGCAAATCCTCAAATCTTGATTTAAAAACTCTCACATAATGTTTTATACAATTTTTTAAGTGTTATTGTTACTCTGAGTGACCCATAAAGACGATAAAAAAGCAGATTGAACACTTGGAAATTAAGATAATTCCCCCCCTCATTTACAGTACAAAAATTTTATTTTTTTTTGTTAGGATAATTTAAAGTTTAAAACTGAAGTAGACATATTCATTTTACAAACAAGATATTCTTCCATAAGTAGGACCATTAAAAACAGTAAACAAAAAAACCAAAACCCAAAAAGCTATCTTTACAAAAGCTCTGTGCATAGCAACTTCATACTGTATATAACTGACAAAGCTAAAAAAACCCAAAACCCCAAAAAACAACCAGCCAACCCCAAACAAACCCCAAAACTATACAGGAGGGAGAAATGAGGCCTCAATTTACAGGAGGGAGGAGACGGTTTGGAGAAACCATGCATATTGGAAGTGTGCAAAGAAAGAGGGAGAGGGAGATGCTCCACCGAGATAATTTGGGAGATCAAACCAGCTCTTCCCGAGTTAGCATGAAATTTGTCGTTTCCTATCGCGACACTTTCGTCTTCCCAGTGGCAAAGAGGAAAACTCTCAGGGAACTGTCAACAGCAGCCACTCAAAGAGGACAGGTTTGCCTGTTACACTGAAAAAATCCTCACACATCATTTTTGACGTTGTTTTTTCCCTTCGTGTTGAGTGTTTTGCCACTGCCAAAGTCCTTTTTCATGGCCAAGGATTTCTGATTGTGTTTATTTACAGGTGTTTTTCTCTGTAAAGCTCAATGACTTCTACACTCATCTCCAGTACCGTGATTTCCCTGCACGAGCAAAATCCATGTTCTAAATAATTCCTGGGTTTAGTTTGTTTTCATTTCTTTTGGCTCAAAGCAAACCAGATTTCCCATCAGCACAGGCAGTTCCTCTCCTGCAAGTGCTTGGAGCAGCTTTTTAGGGAGGTTTCTCTTTTTCACTTGGACTCATGGCTCTCCCACTTGGGCAACTGGAAAGAGCTGATAAAAACAACTGAAGGGTGAAAGGAATGTTCAGTATTCCAGAAACTTTCCTTTTATTTTTTTATTTTTTATTGCCAGACTGTCATTTTTCCCCTGAATCTTCCCAAGATTTCAGTGATGTGCTGGATTTTTTTCTCATGTGCCTGTGCAGACTAAGCAAAAACAAAACAGAAGGATGGACAAAACCCAGCTTTTTCCATTAAATATCTCAGTTTTTTTTAAATTGGAAACCTTCCTGACTGAGATTTCATGATGAAAATCTGATTTGTTAAAAAAAGGGAGAGGATTTAAGGTAACAAACTGCTGCTCTCCAGCAGGTGGTCTGGAAATTCCTATTGATCTGGAATATTTGCCAGACATAGAATGTTGAATCTATTTGATGATCAATTTTAGAAGCAGCCTGTACAGAGAAGGGCAGGGGGAATATTCACCATCTTCATGCTTTGGAGCTGTTTGGGGTTTTTAGTAGGTGGGAATGGAGGAAGGGATTTGATAGAATGAGCCTGGTCCACCAAGGTAATTTTTGGAGTTAGAACTCAACGTGTTTTCACTGAAATTTATGGAAGTTTTAATTCCAGCTCTCCCAGTCCTTAATCCGTTTTTATCTCTGGATAAGTGCATAATTCCAAACATGAATTTGGACCTCCCCTCAGCCCTGCTGGGATATCAGTACCTGTGAATATATGAAATACTTGGGGGGTTTTGTTGTTGTTGTTTTGCTGTTTGGAGTGTCCAGGTCAGCCCCTGTGCCCGTTGTGTTATCAGAGGTACAGTGACAACTCCAGACTTTTAAACATCTGTGATTCTTTGATATCTCAAAGCCCCCTTGGTTTCAGGGGTGCTGGTTGGCCTCCAGCGACTGCCACATCCTTGGTGGCACAAAGGGCACACAGAGAACCCGTAGGGACAATCAACCTGCAGCCTTAATTAACGGGGATTTATTTTATTTCATTTTTTCTGGAACTCAGACAGTTTCAGTAGCCTGGCTGTGAAATCCTAACTAGATCCATGTTTCTTAAACCCACATTATTCCCACCAAATCTCTCTTTAAATTGCCATTTTTGCTGATATCAGTTGGGCCTTGAGTTTTAGAAGAGATTAACCCCCCTCCACCCTTTTAAAATGGGACTCAGTGGCACTGAGAAGGCACCGAATGAAGACACTGCCAAACCTCACAGCACAGTCAGGAATGCAAAACCCCTTCCCAACAAGTGGGATGTCTTTAGGAGTGGTCAGAGCAGCCCAGTTGGTGTCTCCAGTCCCTCTGAGATATCCTTTAAAACTCCACGTGCAGTGAATGGATTTATCCCACAAACTGAACTGCCCACTACACCAGGAAAGGGAACTTGGACGACCTTGTCCCATCCCTGGAAGTGTCCCAGGCCAGGTTGGACGGGGCTTGGAGCAGCCTGGGACAGCGGGAGGTGTTCCTGCCCATGGCAGGGGTGGCACTGGATGGGATTTAAGGTCCCTTCCAACCCAATCATTTCAGGGTTTTCTGATTCCATGCCCTCCTGTCCTGCACAGGCAGCCCTGTGCCCAAACCCTGTCCCTCAGGTGAGGCTCCCTCAGGTCATCCCCCCTCAGCCTCCCATCACCACTGAGCTGTGGATGTGCAGAGAGGATTTTTGGCTCCTCCTAATCCCAGCTAGCTCCACAACAGCTCCAAATGAGCTCAGCCATGGAAGTTGTCCCAGTTTGACCATCCCAAGCCCAGCACAACTTCTACCATCCCTAAAGATCACCAAGAACACGATTTTCCTTAACCACCCATATAACTACTGGGCAAATGGACAAGCTCAGATCCAGGGGCCTTATTTAGGGTTTATTGATTAACATCAAGGTGTTTCCATAGAAACAACTCTCCATGCAGCCATGAGTTGTGTGGATTTTAGAGGGGTCTCCGTAGTGTTGCTGATTTTTATTTTTTTCCCCACTAAAAATGGCTTTCCAACAACCAAATTCTTTTGAGTGCTCTCTGGTTTTGTTGGATAACTCGTGACTTATTTTATCAGACTTGTCCTCACCTTCCAGTCTCAGGAGAGGTGATGCAAAGGAGAACTAAACTCTTTTTTTAGGCTAAAATGCAGGAAAATTCAAAGCAATTGATTACCTCAATGAACTTCAATATATAACTGGCAAATACTTACCATTTTTAATGACTCAGGATAAAAGTGCATAAATCATTCAAATACATGTTCACCCTTTATAAATGCACCCTTAATGTGAAGCAGAACTGAACTTAAGGTGTTCTAACTACGTGGAAAACCCCAGAGAACCCTTCCCCTCCTAATTCATACATTGAATCTATAAAATAAACTCAGTACCTCATGAAAAATCCGATTCACTCAAATCCCTAAGTGCCACTCACTCGTCAGCTGGGTCTTTGAGACTTAGCAGTTAATCTTAGTACCTGAATATTTTAATTGAAGCAAAAAAGGAAAGGGGGGGAAAGATGAGGAGGGTGAAAAATTCCTACATGACCTGTTTAGCACAATGTAGGTAAATGTTTCTGAGGGTTTTGTTAATCAGAAAGAATCCTATACATCCTTGCACATGAATTCAGTAAGGGGGGAAAAAGTGAGGAGCAATTGCAGCAGTAATAATATATCTCAAACTTATCACTACATTTTTGCATCATCTTTCTTCATTGTACAACTGGAGGAAAAAATCCAAAAAAGGGTTTAATTTCTACCTCTACATACAATAAGTTACAAGTTTATTTATTTAAATAATTGTAAAACATCTTACATTTTTTAAAGAGGTTAAACTATAAGCAAATACACACATACACCAAAGTTCCATCATTCACGTCTGTTTGTCCTAGAAATTCTTTCATGCTGGTACCCTGTTTTGTTGAATTGTTTTTCTGCATAAACTAAATCAATATCTGAAAGGCTCCATAGAAAATAGAAACTTCAAATTTTTTACCCCTACAAAGTAAAACAAATTGTATCCAAAATATCAAGCTTGAATCATTTTGCCAATTTCTTATTTTCCTTCGAATATGTTACAAATCTTAGGAAGGTTTTCGTGTCTTCCAGGAAAGACTTTGCATTTCTGATTCCGTTCTGCCAACTCTTGTTCATCCTGGCTCTTGCTGATTCTTCATTCCCAATGTTTGAGGAGTTGATGTGGTTGTGTCAGAAATATGAAATAGGTAAAAGATGCAGACTTCTATCTTGTCCAATCCATAAAAAATGTTCCTTTTTTTTTTTCCTGGGCCTGGCTTTCCCCCCAAAAAGAGCTTGTAGTGCTATTTTTTTCTTTTTAGTGGTCCATCACAATAAGTAGTTTTGTGCTGTAAAAGAAAAATGAAAAAAAAAGAGGAAAAAAGGGAAGAGGGCGAGCAGCAAAGCTGCCCCTTCCTTACATCGGGGGAACGACAAGACCAGTCATGGCTGAAAAAGAAAAGTGAAAAAGATGAAATTGTGGAAAAATGTTATGGAACAAAATATATTCGAGCCCTTCACCCTCCTGTGAGCAGTCAGGATTCACAGAAGGGTCTGATCTGAGGTTAAATTAGAGTTTTAGTGTCTTCAAATGTTTGGATGCTGTACTGAGAACTGTGAGAACTGACCGTGACACAGGCAATGGGCAAAGGGCTATTCCAGGGGAAAAGGGAAGAAATTTCTTCCTGTGAGGGTGGGGAGGAGCTGGGATGGAATTCCCAGAGGAGCTGTGGCTGCCCCTGGATCGTGGCAGTGTCCAAGGCCAGGATGGGTGGGGCTTGGAGCACCCTGGGACAGTGGGAGGTGTCCCCACGGCAGGGGTGGGATGGGCTTTGAGGTCCCTCCCAAACCACTCCATGATCTGATTCTGTGAAAAGCCAAGGCCCACCAGGGTTATTAAATGGGTGAAAGAGAGAGGGGATTAATTCAATGCACATGCATTTGCAGAAAAACCTTTCCATTTGTGGGTGCATATCTCTGGAGAGAAGTCCTTGGAGACGGACATTGCTCAGAACTGTCCCCAAAATTCAGACTTCTCAGGCTGAACACTCAAAACCATCCTCAAAAACCAAAACCGAGCAGGGTCTCTGCTCCCTACCCTCCCTGCTCATCTGCTTGGAAGAGTTGGGAGTAATGGAAGGTGTGGAAGCAGAGGGAATTCCCCCCTGTGCTGCTGACAGGACCGAGCCAGGGAATTCCAAGCCCTGAGTCACGGGCCAAGGCCCAGGGCTGGGTTCTGCCTGTCTGATTCCAGTGGAAACAATGGAGCAGCCTCACTTCCTCGCTTGGTTTCCCCCACATGTCTGAGTCACTGCAGCCTTACCTGGCACACTCCCAGAACTCTGGGCTTATGTAAATTATTTATTAGTCACTCTCCTGCCTTTAATTGCAGCTCTACTCCTCGTAACCGACTGCAGCAATGTTTGGAGCTGCCTGGATCCGGTGCTGCTCCCCGAGGTTTTGAGGGGTGAGTTAAGTTTAGACGTATTTATATAACAAATGAGTGAGTCACGTTTTCAAAGGGGCCTCGGTGCAGTGCGAGGTCCTAATCCTGCAGAGATTTATGTTCCCTGAAATCTGTGGGATTATTGGTGTGTTTAAAGCCCCGTCCCCCTGAGAATTCTTTCCACCCTTTCGTTGAGAGGGTTTAAAAAAGTGCTTTGGGCAAGTTCCTGAGCTAACACGAGTCTGTCACTGGAGCTGTGTTTTTAAACAATTGCGGATATGGTCTGTGATTTAATACAATAGGAAAATAAATATTTTCATATTTTCTTACTGACTGGGGCTAAAGTCCCTGCCAATTTTAGCAGATAGCTGAAAGAGAAAGTGAAACCCAACAGCCCGAAGTCAAACAGATACTTTTTGTAATTGCTTTGAATTTGCTGTTGTTCCTCATATTTTCAACCCTAAATAAAGCAGGTAAACAATTCCGTGCCTGTTTTTGAGATATGTGTGAGTGCATTAGAAGAGAGGATTTCTGATGACACCAAGGATGCTGCTCCATTCCTTCTCCTCACCCTCAAACCCCAAAAATAACCGTAACGGTGGTGTCCCAGAGTGACAGGGAGAGCTGGGTATTGACCCCACGCCTGCCTTTCTGTCCTTAGAAGGGAAAACTTGATTTAGTCCTGGATTTCTGCCCTGCTCCAGGCTCTGCTGGGCCGGAGGAAGAGGTGAGCTCGTGCCCTCCGTGCTGGCTCCATCCCACAGGTATCCCAGGGGAGCGGATCCTCCTGCTCTGCTCCAGGCAGAATCATCCAGGCTGGCTCCAGGAGTTTAAACTGTTTGTCTGAGGTGTCCTGGCTGGGTTTTTTGCCTGAAGCAAGTAAAGGAGCACCTGCACAGACGGTGCCTGGCTTGTCCCCATCCGGGGTGACATTTTCTGGCTTTTGGATGTCCTGGCACAGGGGCTGCACCCCTGGAACAGCTTAGCATGGCTTAGTTTCAGCCCTTCAGGGACTGGTGCCAGTGTAGTTTGAGCTCTGTTCCCAAGAGAGTTAGTCCATAATGGCATAAATGCTTTCTTGTGATACTATTTTTACAGTATTTTCACTTTTTTTAATTAAGGAAAACTTCCAGCAAAGCAAAGCGAAGTTTAAACCTGAATTCTGCCATGTCTCTTCAAAAATATTTTGAGAATACTTGTAGATGCATCATTTTGGGAAGTTTCGTAACTTTAAATGAAAGTACTTTTTTTAATGTAGGATTAGAAATACTAAAAATAAAATAATGTATGTATTGGAATGGAACAGGTTTCCCAAGAAGCTGTGGCTGCCCCTGGATCCCTGGCAGTGTCCAAGGCCAGGCTGGACAGGGCTTGGAGCACCCTGGGACAGCGGGAAGTGTCCCTGCCTGTGGCAGGGGTGGCACTGGATGGGATTTAAGGTCCCTCCCAACCCAAACGATCCTGGGATTCTGTGATTCCATGATACGATATAGCAAGTTCTAGAACACAGAAAATACAAGCAAAGCCCAGTTTGTGTCACTGGCATTTCATTCTCAGCCTCTCCTCCTGCAACAAAGAGTGAGTCAGTCAAGGAATATTGGCTGGAATTCTCACCTGGTTTTCCCCAGCTCATCTCAAGGCGTCTCTCTCTTTTCACACACCCTGCTCTGCCCATTTCCACCCCACCTCCACTCCCCGTTGGGGCTGCACTGTCAAAAGCCTATTCCCAGCCCGGATCGCTTTTTATTGAATGTTTGGGAGGTTTGGATTAAGGTCTTACACTGCTAGCAAAGCTGTAATTATTTTTGCCTGTATTACTATATATTGAATCGATGTAACTTTTCAATAAAGGTGGTTCAATGCAGGACACTCCCTGATGAGTTGGGAATATAGCAACCACCAGTCATTATCCCAGAGGGTCTTTTTTTTTCCTCTTGGAGGGAAATGGAAAAAGAATTAGAGATGAGCCTTATTGTATTAACCTTGACAGCTTGCAATTATCAACTGAAACACTTGATTAAAATTGTCACAAGGTTGGGGAATTTTTTTATAAATAAATAATCAAAGATGGGTAGCACCCAGATGATCTGGTGATAGGCACCTTTAATGGGTGTAATTAATAATCATCATAAGCCTGTACAAGTGGCCTTTGGAAAACTGTCTTGGAGTGGAAAAGGGCTCGCTGCAATTCCAACATGAGAACTGGGAAGGGGATTAGTGCTGAATTCCAGGATCGTGGAATGGTTTGGGGTAGAAGGGACATTAAAGCTCATCTCATCCCACCCCTGCCATGGGCAGGGACATCTTCCACTATGCCAGGGTGCTCCAAGCCCCATCCACCCTGGCCTTGGGCGCTGCCAGGGATCCAGGGGCATCCACAGCTTCTCTGGGAATTCCGTCCCAGCCCCTCCCCACCCTCACAGGGAGCAAATCCTCCTAAAATACATTTTTGGAATAAAACCCCTCCCTGTAAACTGCTGGAATAATGGGAATGTAAATCTGAGGATGAAGATTGCACAGCTGCTCCTGTTCAGGCTGGTTTTAATCCGGGTTTAAACACTGCTGTGGTTAACATATATGGAAGCTATAATCTAGATTTTCATTGCTGCCTGTAAGGAGAGTGGCATGCTCTGAGGGGCTGGTAAATAATAATAAAGAAGAAGAAGAAGAAGAAGAAGAAGAAGAAGAAGAAGAAGAAGAAGAAGAAGAAGATGATGATTATCATCCTCTAAATGTAAATATATTATTCTATAATATGTATCATTATTATTCTTATATATTGAGGAGATGTTTTCCACGTATTATGGGTGGGGAAATTCAGAGTTAATGGGCTTTGGGAAGGGGCCTGCACATATTCACTGCTTGCCCTGTGGTTTTGCTGTTGTCTCTCCAGCAGCATTTACTGATGCCTAAGTTTGATAAATAAGTAAATAAATCCTAAATTCCATGCCCAGCACACCTATCCCTGGTTTCCAGCCCCAGGGGTGGCATGGCAGAGGGGATTATCCATCTCCCGCTGCCTCAGTCCAGGCAAGAAGCCTCTGTGGGAGCCTCCCGTTGACTTTTTGGCCACATCTGTCTGTCAGCACTGTGGGAACGTTAATTTGGATATCAGGCCGTGTGTACCTGGATCCTTTCCAAAGCATGTGCTCCCCAGCTTGCATCAATTTAAATATTTCAGCTGGAATTTGCATCCGTGGCTGAAAGAGTTCAATAGTTACCAAGACCTGGCCTAGCAAACCTTGTTTCATCTTGTTGTGTCACTGACCAGTCCTGTTTCACTGGACACTCAAATTTAACAGTTGTAGAATATTGATAGACTTATGTTTGTGTTGATGTACAGGTAGAAATCCCACAAAGAAAGGGATGTGGATAATAAATTCTGTATCCATTTGTCTCTGCTTTTGCTAATATTGCAATTATTCAGAACCTTAACTCAAGGATTAATCCTGAGCAGCTCAGGAGTGGACTTTGATCAGTAAAAATGGATGGGTGTCAGGTTTTAGCTTTGAGATTTTGTAATATTTAATATTAAAGCTCCACTTTTAGAATCTCTCATTGATTACTGATTTATAGACTGGATAAAACACGTTGCAAACACCAAGTGGCATACATGGCACCAATTGGTTTCTAGTACTTTATTTCCTTACGGGTTGAAGGGGAGATAAACTCTTTCTAAGCAGAGCCTTGAGTGTTACCTTAAGGAAAATTATTAATTTAAATACTTCAGTAGATTTTTAATCTGTCCTTTTTCTATCTCCCGGAAACAGCTGAGTGGTTTTCTCTCTGATTTGTGTTTAGCACCACCTCAGGTAACTCCTTAATATTTAGGCTTAATATTTAGGCCTTCTCTACACAACAGTTAGACAAGTTTACCTTTAAAGCAGACTTAAATCTGTGCATTCACATGGTGAGATCAATGGATCTGCCCATTCATGGGGAGAAAATGATCTTAGGAAAGTGTGGATTTTCACGTAATTGGGGCAGGGGAAGAAGCTGTTTCAGAATTCTCCAAGTTAGCTTTTAAAAATGTAACTGTTTTTGTTCAGCACACTTAGAATTTCCTTATTACATAAAATAATCACACTTTCTGCAAGTCCCTGTGGCCCAGCTAAGGGTTTATATCACACCCAGCCCAACAGGTGCTGTTTGTGGGGCTCATTTGGAATTACCACTGGCTCTTGGCACGGCTCAATTCCCAGAGTTGTGTTTCCTAGGCTATCTCTAGTGAAGCTGAAGGAGCCAGATGACTTCCCAGGCCCTATAAAGGCATTTTTTATGGAGACTTGGAGCATATTTATGTGCTGCACACAGCCCCCCAGCCTGTTAAAAGCAAGAATTTGGTGCAGGTTTCCATTCTTATCTCACTGCTCACATTTGTTTCACAGATCACCTTTAAAAGGGCTGTAAATGGGCTGTGGGGCTCAATTCCCGGGCTGAGCCTAAACCTGGCAGCAGGTTTGTGTTCTGGACAGAGCCGGGGATTAACTCTGCTCTGTTTAACAAGTCCCCCAAGCCCGAGGAGAAATCATTCCCCACAAAAGAGCTGGTATTCCACCATATTCCAAGGAAAGGTGTCCCTGCCTGTGGTGGGGGTTGGAACTGGATCTTTAATGTCCGTTCCCAACCCAAACCAGTGTGGGGCTGAAAAGCAGTGTCGGGTCAGACCCTTCCTGGTGGAAATCAGTGCCTGGCCCCTTCTTTAAAGCCAAAACCTTGGATTAATCCTTTAATCCAGCTGGGCTGAGGCAGATTTTCACTCCTGAGCCCTGCAATATCCATGTGGTGGCACTCAGGCGGTGGCTGGTGGCCCTCAGGTGGTGGCTGCGTTTCCCCAAATTAAAGTTCTCACGTGAATGAATAGGAACACGTTCCTCACCTCTGAACCCGTTCCCGTTGCCGCTGGAGCAGGCGGGAGAGGGGGACCCTTGGGGTCTGATGACAGGAGCAAAGGCACTCTTCTGTTTGACGGCGGGGAACACGGAGGAGGAGAACGGGAGGATGGAAGAAGTGCTGGAGGAGCCGACTGTTGGACTTGAAGACATCACTGCCAAAGGAAAAAAAAGGATTTCTCGTCAGAAATTTGGTGAAACTGTTTCAAGAATCCGTTGTCTGATTCCCTGTTTCACCTGTCAAAGGAGGTCTCATTCTCTCAGTGAGTGCAATTAGAGTAAGTCTGAAGTAGAGAGGGGGTTAAACTAAATAGTTCAGAAAAAACAGTACTTAATTCTTTCAAAATTAAGGGCGAGGATGCCAGAAAATTGGAAGTCATCGAGGGAAAAACAGAGTCAATAGGAACAGTAAAGGCCTGTCCACTCAGTGTCCTTGGAATTTGGGAAGGTTGGCAAATCCTGTGTCTTTCCCAGTTTTTAAAAAATTAAATTTCCTTGGCTTCAAGCTGCTGCTTAGATTTTACTCTAAATTGGCTACTTTTTAAAAAAGTGTCTTGCAAGAAAAAAGCCCCTTTCTATGTCCAATAACTTGTTAAGGAACTGTTTGCTGAGCTTCCAGAACAATATCAGCCATTCCTCAGCAAAAGGAGGAACAAATAACAATATTTCATGTGAATTCCCAGGTCTCTTGGAAGTCTTAGTTTGAAATCACAGCAACAAGATGCTGGAGGCCTTTCCCTATGGAAAGCTCCAGAAGAGGGGATGATAGTAATAATAATAATAATAATAATAGTAATAGTAATAATAATAACAACAACAACAATAATCTGTTCAACTCTTCATCCTTTTTTTATATATACACATATAACATATATTTAATTATTCTCTTACGCCATAGCTGGTGGCGCATACATATTTTTTTTGTTTTTCACACATTCCCTAGCCAGAGGGAAATGAAGGTATGGAAGGAAGAGTGGCTGCTCACGGTGAAACAAGCAGAAATTGAGAGCTTAATTCCATTATATGTTATATTTCTGGTTATGAAGTTAATATGGTTTCACAGGAAATTAATCCCCAATTCAGCTCTCAGTTATTGATGATGCCTTCAAACTCATAAAAATTATTTCAGAGTGGCTTTTACCCAGGATTTGCAAAAGTCTCTGTGCTAAAAGCAGCGGCTACTCGCTTCCTAAAGCTGCAAATTGCACCTCATTTCCCACTGCGGCTTTGCCACTCAGGAATCCGCATAAGGATAAAAGATGGAGGAAAATAAAGAAGTAAGGGTTCAACGCTCAAAAAACGGGAGCATTTTCCAGTTTGCACCCAAACCCACCCGAGCACAAGCAGCACCTTTGGCACAATCTGCACTAAAGCGTTTTGGCTGGGTTTTGGGGCAGGAGGAGGCAGAGGGGTAGGGGTGAGGATGAGGCCGTACGTCCGTAGGGGGATCCCGTCGGGGAGCCGTTGATGAACCCGGGGGAGCCCGGCACGCCCAGGTTGGACATGGGCACGTTGCTGTAGCCGTTCATGCTGTTGCTGGAGGTGCTGTAGTTGGACTGCTGGGGGGTGGAGCTGGACGAGTACCCTCGGGGGGAGATGCTGCTGGTGTTACGGATGTAACCTGGAAATAAAGCACATTTCACAACACCTCCGTGGCTTCAAACTTCCTCCTGCGCATCCCCTGCTTAAATAAATGTCATTTACATCCAGATTGTTTAAAATGTTTAGGTAATACCAGTAAATTCAGTGGGTTTTCCTGCAATTTCAGTTCTAAACCAACTTTTTGAAGTTCCGATGTATATTTTTCCAGTGAAATTTGATTTGTTAAAATTTTAAATTCTTTCCAAGACCTGGGAAACATTGTGTGTGCTTATGTTTGCGTGGGGTAGAATTTATAATATATGGGATTTTCTACCATTGAATGGGGGAGGTTTTACTCTTCAAATTATTGTTGAATTGTTGAATTACAGGTAAATTACAGATAAAGCAAGTATATTACTAAGGGGAAATTATAACCCATATAAAGTTTGTAGTTTAACTTTTAATTTACTCTGCGTGGGAGAAAGAATAAACTGGATAAGTAAACCCAATTTTTGTTGTACTAAAAAATGCTAACAAATACTTGACAGCCAAAATTTAGCCTTTTTTTTTACTCCAAAAAGAGACCTGAACACTGTAGCTACCAGCATAAAAAGAAAAAATTATTATTCCAGCTGCAAAGGGGTTTTTCCATGGAAAAGCTTTTGTTAGAGAGACTGATAAAATAATTACATTAAGAGTAGTCACTATTCAGGTATAATATTTAAGTACATCCAGTCGGGTAACTTCTGCTCATTTATATTATGAGGTTCTAATTCAGAGCTGGTAAGACCTCAAAAAAATGAGAAAAATTATCTTCATCATGGGTTTTAACTTGGCAGATAGAAAATTAACTTTATAGGACCTGGGTTTTCTGCCTTAGAGTGTTAAACTCAGCCAATTATTGCAATCAACCACAGACAGTGTGTGCTAAAAATCAAAATATTCAGGAGGCAGAAAAGTTGATAATTCTTGCAATGTTAGTACATTGTTTTATGGGTTGTTTTCCTCACAATCAATAGTGTGTCTGCAGTACATGTAATACATGCAGTATCTGAATGTTGGTAGAGTTAACACTGAAGCAGCTGCCTGAAAAACAAAATCAGGAACATTTCCCACCTCTGTGTGAGGTTTTTTCCAGCTGCTGCCATTGCCGTTTGTGAAAAGAGAGATATAATCCAAAAAATTGGTATTTTGAGGGGGACAGGGACAGAATTCAGGGGCGAGTTGGTATCAGAAAGTAATCGAAAATTATTTCAGATAAGACACAGGGGCAGCACCACCCTTTGGGATGCCCGGAGTTAAAGCCATCGCTGGGCACGCGGAGAGGTTGGAAAACTGATCCAGGGAAAAACGATTGGGAATGCGACCGGGCTGTGTTTTCAGAGCCCAGGGTCCGCTTGGGGCTCACCCTGGTTGTTGCCCTGCGCCGACTCGGAGATGCTGACGCCCAGCTGGCTGCCGTAGGAGTTGATGCCCATCATGGAGCTGTGGGCAGGGGAGCTGGAGAGCGCCGGGATCTGCGCGGGGTTCCGGGGCACGCTGTACAGCGCCTCGGCGATGTCGGCCGCGCGCTTCAGGATCAGGTCCTGCGGAACGGGACGGGGACAGCTCAGGGGTGGGAACGGGGCACCCGCCCGGGGTCTGGGGCCGGGCCGTCCCACCCCCGTCAGCCTGACCTGGTTGTTGTGGGGGGTCCCATACAGGGCCTCGACCAGGTCAGCGGCTCTTTTCAGCAGCATTTCCTGCGGGGGGAGAGGGAAAGAGGGATTTTAATGGCAAAAAAATAGCTCTGTTAAATAAAACAAAGTAAAATAAATATATAATAAATAAATAAAAACAAATAAATGAAACGTATAATAAATAAAATAAAAATATATAAATAAAATAACAATAAAAATAAATACACAATAAATAAAAGTAAATACAAAAAATACAATTAATTAAGTAAATATGTAATGCATAAAATACAAATAAATAAAGAAATACAATAAATACAATAAAATAGTAAAACAATAAAATAGAACAGGAGAAAAAATAAATAAAATAATTAATAGAATAAGGTAGAATAGACTAGAACAGTCTAAAATAAAAGAAATAAATACAATAAAAAGAGAAGAGAAGAGAAGAGAAGAGAAGAGAAGAGAAGAGAAGAGAAGAGAAGAGAAGAGAAGAGAAGAGAAGAGAAGAGAAGAGAAGAGAAGAGAAGAGAAGAGAAGAGAAGAGAAGAGAAGAGAAGAGAAGAGAAGAGAAGAGAAGAGAAGAAGAATTAAATAAATAAAATAAAACCATGAGCTAGTATTCTCTAAGTGACTCCAGTGTTTGTGTGTGGTCACTCTGAAGCCTGGGTACCTTCACCAGGTGTTATTTGCCAGGTACCTGAGGAATTGGAGCCCTCACAGTGGGTCAGAGCAGCCCCCCCAAACCACGAGTCCCTTTGGAGCCACCGGGGGGTGATCCCTGGCTCGGCCGTGCCGTGTCCGGGGCTTCTCCGTGACCCGGAGCTCTCCAGAGTCCTGAACCTGCTCCACCTCAGCAGCACCAAAAACGGAGATAAATCCCAGATGTCCCCGCTCCCCAGGGGATTTCAATGTTTCCTTTTGCCCGGACACACGAACCTGTGTAGGATTTAATATATTCCTTTGCATGGACACAGCATCTGGGCTCAGGGATTTGCCACCACGGATAAAAACAGAGGACAAGGACGATGAATGTTCGTTCCCTGGACTCATTTTAACAGGAATATTACAGAGAGACTCTTTGAGCTCTAACACATAAAAATCACTGTGGGTTCTACACAATCCCATTCTTGCTGGATTTACAACTAACTGGTGAACTCAGATGTGATTGTCATTTAAGATATAATTGTGTCTCTTTTATGAATTAGAAGTGAAAGAATATATTTGGTGGGCTGAGTGAAATGCTTAAAATTATTTTACCTTAGCTAATCTTTCGGGGTCCCCGGGGTGTCTTGGGATGACCTTCTGCAGTCTTTGGAAGCCGTAATCTATGGTGGGTTCATTTAAAGCTGGAAGGAAAACATCAAACCCCACCACATTACATGAGTGTATCTAAACATGTATTTTTATATGGCTGTGTCTCAATAGGGGAACAAAAAAAATCACGTCTTCTGCACTTAAAACTGCTCCAGTTTCCCTGGCTGACTTCTCATCCTCTATCAAAGGATGAATAAATAATTTGGGAAATGCAGCAGCACTGTCACAAAATACTCCTTTAGGGTGAATGTTTCACTCTGGACAAAACCATGACAGCAATAAAGCAAATTATGAGACAAATACACACCAGAACGGGTCTTCTCCTGCTGGTTACACAGCCAGAAATCAGAGAGCCGTGTTTGCTCCTCTAATAAACACATTCCACACACGCCCCCAACATTTTGCAGTCCCAAAGTAGGGCACAGCTCTTCATTAGACACATTCCCTTCCCCAGTTGTGTGTTCTGCATACGCCACCACTTCCTTGTAATGATCTTAATCTCTGGTGGATAAACCAGGATATTTTGACCCAGATCCTCAGTTAGCAATAGCTGGCAGAGCCCTACTGGCATCACTGATGATTTCAGAAAACTTCAGAGAGACTGCTAGGAAATCACAGCAATAATAATCGAATTTCTGATTATTCAAACTCCATTTTAAATTGGTGCAGAACCCAAAAGTCAGCTCGCAGCATTCTGTGTGCTCGGGGTCTGCCTGCCTCCACACCTCAGCAGTGCCACTGTGCACCAGCACAGTCACAGGGATGGTTTTCCTTGAATTTCCTTGTTCTTCAGAATGCGCATTTTAAGACAAATAACACATTCATGCTGAGGATCCTGCAAAGAATTTCATGACACATTTAATAAGTAACATATGTAAGTCCTTTAGCACTACCCTCACTCAGTGCTGGCTTAGACCCTCTTGTACCATTTGGGGTTCATTCTGGGGAAAAAAATCTTTATTTTTTTAAATAACTGGTGACACTGGCACAGCTGAAAACCCCTGCTTGCAAGAGATGCTGATGGCTCTTACTGAATCATCTAAAATATCCTGAGCACCTCACAGGAGAACCATCTCCTGCAGCAGGAGAATGAATCCATCAAGTGAGACAGAACACTGATCCAGGTTCCCTGTTTATCCCTGTCTGCCTTTGGTATAACAACATGAAGGTAAAAGGTCACATTCCCCACTGAGATACGTTTTATATTTACTTTTTATTAAATAATTATGGCATGGCATGAAGTTTAAATATTACAGGAGATAATCGAGTGGGAATTGAGCAGAGAAAACCCAGACCTGAGAATTTAGTCTTGGCTATACTTAGAATGTCTTTGCTCTCCACTGGGAGCCATTCTGGTTTGCTTAAGGAGTTTAATAATACACATTTCAACTGCCACAGAATCTACATCCCGTTTGGGAAGAGGGGTTTTTGGGGAGTGGGTTATTTTGCCAATAATCCTGGGAATTAGAGGCCAATTCTCTCAAGAGCCTAAACATCATTATTATGTGTCATTTCTCTTCTTGATCACAAATCTATTCATTTGAGTTATGTATCTAAAGCTGAAGAAATGTGAAATATATAGGAATTCAAACATATATATCTATATCTATATCTATATCTATATCTATATCTATATATAAAGTTACTAAAAATAGCTAGTGGGAATATGCTAAATGCTAATTCAGGAAGAAGAAGCTGGCTGTTACTCAACAAACATTTTTCCAATGGATTGACATGAACATTTTCATCCTGATAGACCAACAGCAGCAAACCATTTCCCAACAATGCCGAATTGTTCTCAGGACTCAGCCATCCCGAATCAATGCGTACATTATGTCCTGCAGCACAAAGGTTTTCTGTACAGCCTGCAACAAAATTGCCCACTACTGGTTTTACTCATTAATGGAACAAAAATATCTCTGTGGTGAAATCCTGCTAAAAACCAGCATCACGTATTTGGAGGAGTAAATGACACCTTCCCAGCTGGAGGCCAAAGATGGAGAATCCACCAGCAAGTTCAAGCAGCTTCCCCACAGTCCCACGTCCACTGAGGAAAGAGCTGCTGGGTCAGGAGTGCTTTATGCGTGTTACATAGAAATATGCCAGAATTATATCCAAATGCTTTGGGGTTCATGGATTCAGAGACCATTAAGGGGTCTGACACACAGGCAGGCTGGTCATTGTTTCCTAGAAATCAGATATCTGAAATGAAACCCCTCAGAAAATGGACTCAGGTACAAAATCCCTTTGGCAACCCTCAAATCCAGAGTTTCAGGCTCAAGGGGTATCTTGAACCTCCCAAAACATATTTTAAAAGGTTGGGCATGGCATGATATAATGTATGCACAGAAAGAGAAACCACCGAGGGAATAAATGAAATTATCAGTGAGCCTGTAAACCTCTCCCTAGCATGACTGTTTCAGCAACAGATTTGTTGTATAAAAGGAGGGAGAGACCTAAATGTGTCACCAACTACCTGACTTCATTTACGCGAGGCTCAAACAGAGTCTGGGCAGTGCTTCCTCTTTGATGTTCCTCACCCTTCAGAACCTGTGTTTTCCTCTTAAACACAGCTATTCCGACTCGCTGGAATAGGAGGGGAAGAAGAATTCTCACAGCTGAGCAAGTTTTTCCACGACACTTGGCTGCGTCTGCCAGAGCTGCAGCGGCAGCTCAGCCGCTCTCTGCGGGGCCCGGTGTGACACCCACCCGGCACAGTGCTGACATGGAAAGTATTAATTATCTCATCCCACATCAAAGCACATCAGACTGCTGCAGGAGGAGGATGTTGTGAAGATCTGCGCGATTTACCCCGATGGCAGCAGCTCGTGCTGATATCACCCTGGGAGATGTGGGAAAGGGCCACGTCCAAGGACCTCAGCACAGCTCTGCAGCTCACCTTGGATTCACCCCACAAAGCAGAGCACAGGGAAAACAGGAGAATCAAAGTCTGGACATTATCCTGAATGCATAAAACTGAGGCAGAGTGAGAACAGTGTTTGCAGTGGGACACCCAACCTCCAAGGTGTTTACAGAGAAAACGCACTTGTGGCCTAAAGTTTGAATCATGGAATAATGGAATGGTTTGGGTTGGAAGGGACCTTAAAAACCATCTTGTTCTACCCTGCTGCCATGGGCAGGAACACCTTCCACTAGTCCTGGATGCTCCAAGCCGTGTCCAGCCTGGCCTTGGACACTCCCAGGGATGAGGCTTCTTGGGGCACCCTGTGCCAGGGCCTCAGCATCCCCACTGGGAGATATTTCTTCTGTAAATCTCACCTCAATTTCCCCTCTTGCAGTTCGAACCCATTACTCCTTGTCCTGTCACTGCAGTTCCTGATGAAGGGTCAGCCTCTGGTGTTCCTGCCAGCCTCTTCAGATCCTGGGAGTCTCTTTTTCCCCGTGTCTCTCACAGGCTAAAGCAGTGACAGCAGGAAATGCTCTGTCACCTCAGCTTCTTCTGTCCAAGGGGACTCTCCCAATTTACAGAGCTCTCTGCATCCTTGTAAGTGTTGTTTCTCACAAGCAGACAACAAGACCTCCAATCTACTCACAAGGTTTAGCAAACCAGCACCTTCCCATCCCTGGATCCTGGCACGGAGGCAGATGCAGCACAGCCCAGAGCCCAACCTTTCCCACAGATGATTTTATATTGCTTTGCTCTGACAAGGTAACCCCTGGAGGATTTTTGCTCAGCAAGGAAAATTATGTTCCAAATCTCCCTGATATACACATTTCCAGGTTAGCATCTCTGTGACAAAGTAAATGCAGAGCTGTGATCAAAGCTGAGCTAGGAAAGCCTACAAGATGTGCCCTCAGCTGGCATAAACTGGTGTGTTATTAAAGCCAAGGGAACTATAATGGAACCACTTACAGCAGCAGAGAATTTGAATTTGTGTCGTATTAAAAGCAGAATATGAGGCTACAGCAAGATTAGCAGCAGAGAACAAATGTCTTATTATTCCAGCAGTGGCTGATGAAAGGAAAGCAGTTCAGAACACGGGTGTGTGTGCAACCTGTATCCTCACCAGATGAAGGCACACACGGGGACTAAATATTTGGTTGTGGTGATTTAAAGACAGGCTTTTATCTCTCACTTTTAGTATTTTATCTCTCACTTCAACTGCTGAAGTTGGTTCAGCAGCTGCCATTCCCCTCCAATGAGCCATTTCTCTGGGTTTTTGTGGTACTCTCCAGCACGTCGTTACGTGTCTACAGAACCCTGCTGGCTTCGCTCTGACAGGGAGTTTTCCATGGGGGAACCTTATGGGAAAGTCCACATGTGCCATTTTGGTGATGAGAGGAGGTTGATGGCCGGGCTGCAGCACCCCGAGTGAGAGCACTTTGGAGTGGAAATGCCGAGAGCCCCAGAAGTGCAGCAGTGCAGCACACTTTGCAGGAGCCCAATATAAAGACACATTACAGGACGCAGATGAGCTCCCACAGCAGCCTCATGGTGCCGTTAGATTTGCCGTTGAAATGTATAGCTAATTTTTATATTCATCTTTCCAACAGCTTGTCATTTTCTTCTTCAAACAATCTGTCTTAGTGTGACTCCAAAAAAAAAAGAGAGAAAAGCTCAAATATAATCAGGTTGAACATAAATATTTGGTTGCATATTCTGTAGGCAGACCCATGTTGTGACAGCAGTTGGGAAAAATATTAATGTGCAGCAAAAATGCCTTGTGAAACCACCTCCTCACACACCCAAATGTCACCACTGCCAGAGCGGTCTCGGAAGAGCAAGACGGTAAATAAAAAAATCAATCAATCAATCAATCAATAAATCAAACCAAGGGTCGTCAATATCAATCACCGACACAGCTCCTGCAGCCCAAATCCCAGGTACCCACCTGTGTAAATGAACCTGCCCGGTGCTCCTTTGCAGAACTGTTTGGATTTGTAGGATAATGTCACCTCCACCACGCCGGGAATGTGCCGGGGAGGCGTCTGGACGCGGATGGCGTGGGGTGTGATCAGCTGGGAATGGCAACAGGAGAGGCACCGTCAGGTGTCTGTTCTATTCTTTCACTTCACAAGTAAATAACAGAAAAGTTTGGGTTGGAAGGACCTTAAAGATCATCCAGTCCCACCCCCAGTGGACACCTTCATCTATCCCATGTTGCTCCAAGTCCTGTCCAGCCTTGGACACTTCCAGGGATGGGGCAGCCACAGCTTCTCTGGGCAGCCTGTGCCAGGCCTCACAATAAAAAATGTCATCCTCATCTCCAACTCTACCCTTGTTCAGTTTAAAACCATTCCCCCTTGTGCTGCCATTACAGGCCTCAGTAGAAACTCTTTATTATCACTACAGATCAGCGGAGGGATACACCTGGGTTAGTTCCTGGCCTCCAGGAGAGGATCACACTTTTTAGGATAAATTGTCATCAAGAAACTTGTACTGTTAAGCCCACTGGTTAACAGATGGCTTATTCCTGGGCCCAGATGGGTTTTTTTCTTCTTCCCAAACTCAAACTCTTTCTTTATTTCTCTGCCTTTGCTTGTGTAAATGAACCTGTGTAAATAATAAACCCTGTGGAAAAATAGGTACAGTAACATCCATTAAGTTCATCAATGGGTAATAAAAGATATGGGAATATCAAATGTCTTCTTCAGCTCATATCAGGAGACAATTTCTAATAATTTCTTTGATTTTATAGATGTCTAGAATTGTTCAGTTCCATTCTGGGTATCACTCAATAATATCACACAGCAAGGAAAACACATTCCATGAGTTCCCTTCACACAGGTTTGTGTGTCCCACCTCACACACCACCACGGAACAGGAACCGGAATCAACCCCATTCCTCCTCAGAAAAGGGAAGTTTCCCCAGCTCCGGGGCAGGGGGGCAGCTGTACCCACCTCACTCCACACCAGCATGGTCCCAAACACCACCTGCAGCCCGTCAAAGAAGTTGTCCCCGATGATGATCACCATGGCTCCCCCCGTGGTCCACCCCTCGCTCGGGCTGATGGCTTTGATGCAGGGCGTGGCTGCACAGAACAAAAACAACATCAAAACGTCACTTTAAGGTGTCGTTTTCCATCCGCCCGTCAGCTTTGAGGCTGTTTGCAGGCCTGGGTGTAAATCCTGTGAGCATCAAACATCCCAAGTGATGCAAAACTACGGCTGAGAGCAGCTCCACCCATCCACACCGGGGAATTCCTGAATTCCCACTGCTGGCAGGCGCCTAGGACAAGTCCCCTCCAGCCATTCACCCATGAAGGCTGCTCACCACTCTGCAAACCCCAGCATGTTGATAAATAAATAAATAAAGGTGTGTTTTCTGCCTTGCAAGTGTTAATTACTTGCCTATTCATTACTGGCACTTAACATCGTGTCATTAAAGCCTAATAGGCCAACTGTAGTGGGTGTAAAAACGAAACGCTTAAATTATTGTGCAGAGGCTGCTTAAAAAACCAAAATAACACCCACTCATTAGCATATGATCCCACAAACACAAACCCTGCAGAAAAAAAGGTAGAGTCACGTTCATTAAGTTTATCAATGGGTGAAAAAAGATATGGGAATATCAAATGTCTCCTCCAATCCATATCAGGAGACAATTTCTAATAATTTTCTTGATTTTATAGAGCCGATTTTTTTTTTATTTCTCTCTTCCATATGTTCAAGGCCTCTGGACTATGCATCCCATCAGGAACCCAATATGGTTTCCAGGCCATAACCAAAGTCAATCCATCACTCCATTCCCAATGTTGACAGGGTCAGAGGTGGAGGGGAACTTTGGCAGTGCTCCAAAAACATGAGACTCCTTTGAACAGCCAGTCAATCACATCCAATCAGTCAAGGAAAAACTGGATGGCTTCCTAGGCTAGGAATCCTGGGATTTTCCTTCTACCATTTCACTGCCCGCTGGGGGAGAATTAACACCACTCCAAATTCTTTACTGATTCAATCATTTTCTTCCAGTTCATTAATTCTTCTTTTAGGTTGATACAGGGCACAGTTAAGAAGTGGGGCAGCAAAACATTATAATGAAATAATATCCTTGCTTGTCTTTTCTACTAACATCACCAGCTCTTCTCACTTTCAGTGGCTGCAGGGGAGGGAAAAGCAGGCACTGATAGCATTTTCCAGCATTTTCCAGTCGTTTTCGAGCACTGTCTGCGTGAGGGAGGTGGAATGTTTTGGGAATGAAGAGGGAGAGGAGGGGCCGAACGTTTTGAAACTTAACAGATACAAGAGTTTGTAATTGCTTAAATACAGTCCCCAACTCATCCTGGAGCTGGCCATGAGTCTGGCTTAGCCAAACAAACTCACATCAATTAGTGTCAGCTCCCTCTGCGCATCGTTAGGCTCCGTGCACAGTTTGTTTAAGGGAACCAGTGACACTTTTTCATACACATCTTGTGCTGGAACGGCTCTGTTTAACTAAGATGTCATCTTGCCTAATTTGCCTGAAATCAAATCTATCCCAGCTGAATGAGAGGGCTGAAATTTAGATAATACTTGGTGTTTCTGTGTTTTTCATCTTTGCAGTACATACTAATTAATAAATTGCAGGGGGAGGGGGAGCCAGTCCCTCAGATGTGAGGAGGATCATATTTTGCATGCAGTAGACACTGTTTTCCTGCCTCTGCCTTCCCCAAACCCCCTGAGGCTCTGCAGTTCCCCCTTAGCTCTCCTTCCCTCCTGAAAACAAACAGAAATGGAAGAATGGGTAATTTCTGCTCTGCTCTCCAGACAGAACTCCCACCTTCTGAGGGGTCGAGTCTCCTCGCTCTCCGCCCGTGCTTGGAGTTGTTGTGCACGAACATGTTGTCAGACACTGCCAGCACGTGCCCATCCACGTTCACTGTTGTCGATAGCACCACCTGGATATTTAGAATGAGAAGGAAAAAACAGCCAGGTAAAAAAATTCATTTGAAATTCTACTTGTTAAGGATTAATTATTCGGTTCGGCTAAACCCTTGTTTTGTAAAATGGCAGCACACCCTGCAGGGGTTTACAAGAAGGGGAGAAAATATTTTCAACCTTCATTCAGTGCATTAATTGCATTTACCACAGCATCCTGTGGGCTGTATAGAGGCCTCACTGTACAATGACCCAGCTCCTGCAGGATGGAAACTCCATGAAAACAGGACCTAATATCAGGTCTGGTTTTGACATGTGAGTGCACAGCGCCTCCTGAAAATCGTCTGAGCCTGAGCACCCCAAAGCAAGCAGCAGGTTTTAAACCTCAACCTCCATGACTGGGCTCCAATTGGAATTCTTAGAGGAAGCAATTGCATATGTTAATTAATCCCACTTTAGTTTTTACAATATCCAAAGCTCTAAATCCCATCAATCCAGAAATATGTGTGACTTCAAACCACAAACTTCTGGGAAAAACAAACTTCTGAAAGACCATGCCCTCTGATTGAGTGGTTCTGACAATTAGTAGGTGTAAATGAGCTTAATTCCATCTCACTGCCACACCTACAGTAATGCACAGACACGGAGAGTCTGGATGTGTTCATGGATTCTCACAGCCTCAGCTGCCACAGCCAAGGTAAGAGAATGTCAAGCTCTAATTGTTGATAAAACTCTATCCAGCACAGAGCAGGAGAGACCTTGCCCTCCCCAGGCTTAGGCGAGCTTAAAGAATACTTTCTTTCTTGAGACAACTCTAATTCATTCCAAAAGGCTCTTGTCATCCTGTACTCTTATACTTCTCAAGCATTCTTGTCACAGAATGTGTTGCTTTTGTGTGCCAACTGATTTCCTCATTCCCATTAGGGTGGGGTGCGACTCCATCCAAAGGGAACATTTCCCGCATGACATAGCTGAGCCCACTCAGATGCACTTCATTATTTTCCCTTAAACAATGGAAATAAATTTTAATCTCTCACTGGCCAGCCCAGAGCACACTGTAGCAACAGGGGAATAGGCCTGAATTATTCCAGTGTCTGAAATATTTACGACAAGTGTTTAAATTGCAACCAAATGTAAATAAAAAACGTGTCTTGTATATACAGTTACACGATGGAATAGAGACATCTCTGAGCTCACTTACACGAGTGGGGTAAATACACACCCATGTGCTCCCAGGAAGAAAGAAGAGAGGCAGGCTTCAAGTGTTCACACATAGAACAGAATCATGGAAGATCCTGAGTGGGAAGGGACCCACCAGGACCCTTGATCCAGCTCCTGGCCCTACATGGAAACCTCAGAATGCCACCCTGTGCATCCCTGGGGGCGGTGTCCAAACGCTCCTGGAGCTCTGGCAGCCTCGGGGCCATGCCCATTCCCTGGGGAGCCTGGGCAGTGTCTGCTGGGGGAAGAACCTTTCCCTGATATCCAACCTAGCCCTCCCTGACACAGCTCCAGCCCTTCCCTGGGTCCTGTCCCTGGTCCCAGAGCAGAGATCAGTGTTTGGGTTGTGCACAACACAAGAGCCACACTTTGGCAGATGTAGAGACCCCCACAGCAACGGCAGTGTAATGGCAAGAACCAGTCCGGAAGACACATGCTGAGCATCCTCTGCTCCCCGAGCCAGCAGGAATGGAAGATGCATGTCTAGACCTCTCTCCACGCATGGTTCTGTTTTTATCCACCTCTCCCATCCATGACAGGAGGGCCAGAGCCACTTGACCTGTCACCAGCTGGGACCCAGGGTGAATAAACACAGAATTCTCGGGGACAGGATGAGATGCGAAGTTCAGATCTGGAGCAGAACCTTCTCAAAATTTGGGACTTTTTTTGCTGTAACCTGAATCTCAGCAGAGACCATTGCCATTGCTACACCGCCAGCACCCAACTCCTCATCCACAGTGTGGAGAAAGGCCACGTGAGATTGTGGACATCAAAATGACTGAACTTCTTCACTTTGCCCCAGCCTTTCCCTCTTGCCTGATGGAGATCACAATACAATTGTTTTATACTGGAGATTAAAAACCAGTGTTTTATGGATAAAAGGAGGAGGAATGTGCATTCCACCATGGTCTCTAACTCCCAGGCCCTTCCCTTTCACAAGCCAACTGCTTTCCCCCAGTGAGTATTTCCTGGGTCACGAAGGGTGACCCTTTCCATCTGGAATCAATCAGTCAACTCCTGACAACTTCCTGAAACACCTCACTCCATTTCCTGTTCTCTCCCCCTTCCCTCTTTCCCCCTGGTTTGCTTCACTCTTCAAAACTGCAGGCCACAGCAGCTTAATGTTAGAGGGTCAGACACAGTTAGACTCCAAAACACTACACAAGAACACCTTTGACCTTCAAAAATCTTTACATCTTAGCTAAACAAATCAAGGTCAACGTTTCTTACCATTACCTTGTTAACCATTTCTGTGCATTTTTGCCTATACCCTCCTGAACACGTATTTATCAACAACACTTGTTCTCCCAACGTCGTAAACCAGTCCAAGCCCTTTTTTAAATACCCCTGTATTTAGTGCTGATGAAAGGTGATGTGCAAACTTCCCTGGAGATTTGAATTCTCACTTTTGTCCACGGCACTGGCAAATGGTTCTGGTGAGTTTTTCTTTTCCTGCCCTGATGGCACCGCTTCTTGTGTATGATAATTTGGCTTCTTTGCCTATTCTCAGTGGATGATCTTTTACCTAAAACCATTTGTTAATGCAAAGTTTAATCCAAAGGGAATGATCTGAGAACAACAAAATAGGTCAGGTAGGCCATGGATTCTGGTAATTGAGGTTGAGGGCCAAATTTGGGCACAGACAGCATAAAAACTAAAGATTTTGTGCCACCCAACAGCTGGACCAAACTGTCACCTCTGCTGGGGTTTCAGAGGACAGCAAGCAAGCAAGAAAGAGAGAGGGCAATGTGTTATTCCTTCATCCTTTCAAACACAGATCTCATCTCCCTCAGAACACTGAGGGAATTACAGGATTCTAAGCTGTGTTTTCACAGTCCTTGAGGTTCTCCCTGCCAATCTGCAAAGGTCTTGTTATCAGCTGAGAGGCCACAGCCGTAAACCAGTGATTCCCCAGCAGTCCTGGAGAAATGCCGGAGCTGTATCTCCACATTATTTTTGTGTCCCAGGTGGATTTCTGTAATGCAATCCCCGCTCAGAACCCACGGGGAGGGTTCACCTCCTGTGACATCCAGACAAAGTGTCTTTAGCACATTAAACTCGGCTTCTCCGAGCTGCACTGCCCCTCCTTCACCTCCCTGCACAGCTCAGGGGGTTGTGTTTCTTTACAAAACTTCACCTGGGTACTACCAATTTCCCTCCCCACCGATGTTACAGCAGTATTTTTATATGCTAAAGTGTGCTGCTCTTCAAATCACAGATATGCAAATCCATTCACATCCCCAGATATAAAATCTGTATCAGTCACAGACACCTATTTAGACATATGGTACAAACATTCCAGGCATACAGGCATTTACTTGCATGTAACATATCTCATCACTGTGTAAATGATCTCTCTCAAAAAATTCCTGTTACCATTCCAAGTGTGGAAAAAATTCTTTATGACATCGTACATCTGGAAACAATATTGCATTCCTGATGCACTTTCCCTTATAACTCTCTAGTCACAGCACCATGTTATTTTAACTTTAAAAAAAAAAAAAACCTACTATGAAGATTTTAAAAATTATTATTATTATTATTATTATTTTCCAGCTGAGTGGAAGGAAAGATGTCAGGTCTCATCCTGCTGCCTGAACTTGGACAGGGCTCCCATTGATGTCAACAGGAATTTTGGTTGAGGGAGTAACACAGGAGGAGAGCCTGGATATGATGGGTTTGCTTCAAAGTTGGATTAGGAATAAAATAAACAGTGTGAAAAATGCCAGCAGCCTCACTCTGCTCAAAACTTCCATGGAATTCTTTGGGAAATCCTCCCTGAGACCCTGAGCCTGCACCCCGGGGGCTGACAGAGCAAACTGGGCACTTGGCAACCACTCCAGGGTCTCTGAAGGTTCTTGGGACACAGGGCTGGGACACCACTCCTGAGTCACCCACACCTTGTCTGCTGCTTTTATCCACAACCAAACCATGGAGCTGCTTTCACAAAATCATTTTCAACCATTTCCACCTCCCGCCTTTGACACTCATCTTGTTTTAAAGCCTGATGGTGAGGGAATTTATGGCTTACAGCCTAAATTTATTCCTCATCAGTTTATACTTAACAGTAGCTTTAAAATTATTATTTCCCTTCCTGACCTACCTGAGGGTAATTTCAGAGAGCAGTTCCATGCCTCCTCAGGGCAAGTATTTGAGCCAAGCTCTTGTCCAGCCCCTGTCCCCTAATGACCCACTCCTGCACCTGTTCCAATGATTTTGGTCTCTTTTAACTGTAGTTAATCCAGTGTATTGTACCCAAACAAGAAATCAGAGGGGCACAATGCTTCAAATCCCTCTCATTTCTGCTGGCAGTGTGAGCCAGAGTGGATCTCATCTGTGGTTTGTTTTTAGTGGATGAGACATCACTCTGGGAACTCTCTTTCCCCATGGATATTTGGCCTTCAGATCTGAGCACATTAAGCTCCTTGAGTACTTTTTCTCTTGCAATTGAGTCAGTCCCTCCCTTACTCACACACAATCTAAAATAACATCACCTTTTGTTGTGTCAGTCAGTACCTGATGGAGAAATCTGCCCCCCCCCAGTAACAGGCCCAGGCTCTGCTGACACCAGCTGCATTTGTTTTGCAATCTATACCTGGGAAATTAGTCCCCCATAATGATTATTCCATGTAGTATTCACCTCTAACAGCAGTTCAGTGATCCCTATCCGTATCCCAGCCTGACCACCGGGGTCTCTCTCTGGCACATTCCTTCCCCATCAGCCGGAGCAGGATTTCGATTTAGAGCAGTCATGTTTTATCCTTGCTATCCTTTTTGCTTCCTTCAGCCTACATTCCTAACTCCCAATATCATCCCACCCCTCTTAATCATTTCCCACTTCCCTGAGCGACACAGACCCCTCAGAGCTCTGGATTAGAGCGAGCTGGGTGAATTCCCAGCCCCAGCCAGCTTTGCTCACGTGCCTGATGATGAACTGATCCAACCACTCCGAGGTCAGGAAGGAAACCTCCCCAGGGATGCACCTTGTTATTTTTCCTTTCTCTTCCTCCCTAGAGCATCTAGAGGAGGGGGGGTACCTGCCAGGAAACATTCCATGTCATGTTTTCTGCTGAAAACAGAGGGCAATTACTGACCTTTCTCTTTTTGCTCCTAAAAAAGGACATTGGTTCAAAGCTGACCACTGTTAGTACCAATTTCTGCTGCCTCGTAGCCCTCCGTGGCACCGCAGGACCTGTTTAATCACTGTGCTCCTGGAGGAAGCAGATTTCCCAAGCAACAGGAGCCTAATGTGTGAGCACCAGGTCTCAGCTGAAGCATTTCAACTGAAGAGCCTCATCTTAATTCCACAGAATTATTGTCCCCCTTTACACACCGGTCGTTACCATTAAAGTATCATTGGGCTTCAATCAAGTTCTGCAGGAGAATTCCTCATTAAATGGAGGGCATCGGTTTTATTTTATTTTTTTATTTTAAGTTCCATTCCTTGGAGAATCCCTCACTGAGAGCACAGCCCTGCCTAACAATACCTCTGTAAACTCAATTTGCAGAGGAGCTGAACTCAAGCCCTGTGTTTGAATAGGTGATTTTAGGATGCTTTTTGCCATTGCAGTTTTCCACCCATTGGCTTTATTTGGAAATACTTTAATTGATAAACAACCAGTATTTGCTTCAGTTAAATTCACAAGGACATTGTACTCGATCTCTGTGGCTTTTAGGCAGCCACCAAGTAACTACGAAATTTTCTCTTAGTCCTAGCAATATTCCCTTCCCTTTAGTTCTAGAAAGATTCTCTTTCCCTGCTTTAGCCACTGACAAACATTGAAATAGTGATTCACAATAAAATCATGTTACTACAGGGGAAAAATCCCCATTGAAATAATGATCACACATTCCTTAACTTCTGAGGTAAAACATGGTTTTCAACAGCACAAAATCGTTGCATTTGGTTAAAAAAGGCAAGAGATTTTCATTGTATTTCTGAAGCTCTACTTAATATCAAAGCAAATTTCAAATAGTCAACGTGATCACAAAGCAGCTGGTGTTGCTCTCCAAACTGAAGAATTATAATAAAAAACCACAACTCTTCAGGCATCTGGAGCTGCATTAAATTTACAATGCAGCGTTAATGTAACCTTTCCTCCCTTTTCTCTCCCCACCCCCCTTTTTTTTTTAACGATACGAGTGAAACCTAACGTTTAATTTAGCTTAATATATTACCAGTATAGTACAAAACATCTAAATCTTCTAATGGATCTGGAAGTGAGGCTGAGGCCAGGCTGGACACTGGATCCCAGTGCCTTGGAACTTCAGGGCTGAGCCAAACCAAGCCCAAACTGTGCAGCTTCACACCCATCTCTAATCAGAAGCATTAACTTGACACTTTTCCAGCCATGAGTAACCACCCCTCCGTGCTGGAAGGCTCTGCAGGATGCGTTGTAAGGCACTACCACGTCCCTTATTTGTATTTGTGTCTCAACAGCACAGCCCCAGGTCTGGGCCTTCATTCAGGCTCCGTTAAAGAGCACAAATGGTGTTTGATGAGACCCTTCCAGGCCCAGGTTTCAGCAGTGATTCAATGAGAACTTTGACAGAAGGACTCTCTCTGCTGTTTTGTTTAATAACCACAGGAGGAAAGGAGTATCTTGATGTCTCCTGGAGGTTTGACAAGCACTACTCCACTGAAAATGAGAATATTTGGTTCTGCTGAGGAGCATAGGTAGGAATTAAAACACACTTAGATGAGCATTGCTGCAGAATTCTGTTTGCACAGGGAAAGTGAAGTGCTTGGAAAGGTCTGGAAAAGGAGGGACTTAATAACAACAGCTGTACAAATAATTTATTGGGGAAAACACAGCAGAGATTTTAGATATGGCCCAAGACTGAAACATAATGAATTAAATCATGAAATGAATAAACAACCCTACTGCACTGTGGTTTTTGACCCTGCTTTTACTCTGCTCACAGGTTCCTGCACTGGCAGGATGCACAACTGTCCCTTCAAACCTAATAAACAGCTCTGCGCTTTGCCTGGTGAATATCTTAACGATTCAAATGAAAATTAACACTTCCACAGTGTGCAAAGAGACCACTGATATTTTAAAGTAATTTTTTTCCCCACTTTCGACTTTCAGGGTTGCTGACAGACCATGTCCAACAAGCAGCAGGCAAAAAGAATTCATCAAAATTTTAAAACAGAAAACTCAACAAACACCAAAAAAAAATCAACCAAAAATAAAAGAAGGGTCCAGAAGCCACTGGAATGATCAAGAGCACTCCTAACTTTGGTTATGTTCAGGGGAGTAATGATGCTATCCTTAGAAACCAGCAGGCAGGCAGAAAACAAGCTATCTTTGCCTATTGTCCTTACTGTTCATCATGGCTAATTTGCTTTGGAACACGGAGCTTTGTTATTCCCAAAGTGTCAAATTTTAGCAATTTGAGCCACTTTTTGTATCTTTTTTTATCCACACTGACCTCTGCAGCCCAGAACAAAGCTCAGCAACCCACGTGTCCAGTTTTGAAGGAGCCTGAATGAAGATCCTGCTCTCACTCAAAACCACAAGAATTCTGCAATTTGTCTCAAAGGTTTCAGTTCTGTAACTCTGAGAAAAGGTTGACATTTCTGGGGGGTTGATAAAAAGTAAACTGAACTTAGTGGTTTTAAAACCTGATTTTGATTAATTGGGAGGCCTGAACTGAATTCTCACACTGAGACTCAAAGGGGATGAACTCCCATGGACTGAAAGTGCAGGAGTTGTTGAAGTTATCCCTGAGAAACAGAAGCCTGGAGTTTCACTTGGCTCTGTTTTCCCAGCTTGGCATGTTCCGAGGCAGAAAACCCAGCTGAGGAGTCTATCCCAGCTCATTCTCCTCGATGAAGTGCTGGTTTTGGTACAGAGACTAAAAGCAAGGCCAGGCTCTCTCCCATGCAGGAGAGCTGCCAGGTGGATGGGCTAAGGAGTGAAGGAATTCCACCCCCGTCCACATGGTCCTGCAGGATCCGGTCCAGTTTCCCTCTTTGAGGTTTCCCTGGACATCTGAGGCTGTTGAGCTCTGTCACGTCCCCATTTGGGTGAGGTGACACCAAGAATGATGCTGAGACCACTGAGAGATTTCTGGCCCCCCAAAAAATTAGATCCAAACTCTTCCTGCAGCTCAGCACCTGACGGAAATCAAGGGTTTGAGGATTTTTTGGGAGTAGCCAACATGGGTTTGAAATCAGAGCTGAATTTCTTCAGTACTCCCGTGCGTTTGGGTCCAAAATTTCCCTTTTGGCAGTTACGACCAATATTCTGTGTATTGTGGCAGTGCCTCAGGTCCCCAGGTGTTAATCAGGAGAGCCCTGGGCACGATTTTTTACAAACTCAGAACAAACCCCCCCCCCAAAAAAAGAGACTATTTATGTTTCCTGACATTCCACAATCAGCTCTTCTCGCGGGCTCCAAGAGCCAACAAGATCTGTTTACATGCTGTAAAAGAGGTTTTCTTTTGCTTTCCAGATTTCTTAGTATTCTTGGCAGATGATAACTAATTGCTGTTTTTCCTTTATGGAAATTGCCACTTGAAAAAAAAACCTCAGTATAAATTCCCTAACAATGAGCACCTCTTTTTTCCTCGTGTCTTATCATCTCTAAAAAACACAGAGTGAATAAGTCACTGCAGTCTCTTTAAACTACTGGTGAAAAAAATTAGGTTGGTCAGGAATTTTTCTTTAAATTTCTTTGTGCTCCAAACAAAAAGCTATAATTTTTTTTTTTTGCCTGCATTTCTTTAATTTTTTCTGAGCTTTCAGATGCTTTTGTTTTGCAGGATTTCTCATAAAAGTTGAAACCTTTTTTTTTCTAATTATTAAATTTTTCATTGCTAGCAGAAGCAGAAGAAAAATAAAAATCACTTTTCCTATGAGAACACGTTTTGATGGAAAGTCTGAAGCAATTCTGTGAACTCCTGTGGAGTTTTAACTCCATTTATAAATGAGGAAACTGATACAAGTGAACACGAAACATGAAGCATCAAGTGCCAAACCTGACGATGTTACCTTCCCATGTCAAGGATCTACAGGAAAACCACACATCCCCCCGTGAGCTAAAATCCGGTTTTTATCAGGGATGTGAGACAGTGAAGACACAATAAAGATGAGAACAAGCAGCATTTTCGAGGGTGGTCCTGGGTTCCATCAGTGAATTTTGGAGGCTCTTGCTGGCAAAGGACTCATGGACTTCCTCCAATGCTCTCCTGGGTCAGGACCACAGAGTTTCACCAAGGTGAGCATTTGGGATTGGAGATGAAACGAGAGGGAAAACGGCATCAAAGGTCACCCAGAAAATCTGGGGTACAGCCTGATTTTATCCCTGAGGCTCAACCTTGTCCCAGAGTCAGTTCCAGCCCCACTTTCCTCACCCTCCCCGGGTGACCTGACAGCACATCCAGGCTGTCAGAGCTGGACCATTCCCTTGACACTTCCACAGGGGCTGAGCTGCAGGTGAAACCCTCCTGTTTATTAAACAGAGCTGCCTAAAAGGTGAGGGCATGAGAGCCGTGCCTGCCTCTCCTCTCCCCACTGCCACACTCCACCTCCTCCGGTGTTCCTGTGAGCTGGAATTCACAATCCATCAGCCACGGGGCTGATGGAACCAGTGGCAGATTTCACTGCAAAGCAGCTGGGTCATGGTCCCACGGGGCTTGTTGCTTTTGCTGTGAGATCTTAAAGTGACCATCACTATTTTGGCTTCTTGGTTTGTTGGGGGTTTTTTTTAAGAAGCTGAAGGGAGGGTGTGAGAGTGTTAGAAAGCAAAAAAAAAAAAAACAGGGAAAGAGGTAGGAAATGAGGAGGTTGCTTGTGTAGCACGTACAGAGCTACTTTGAAAAATTCTGAGGCATCTAAATATCACAAGCACGATCCCTGCTGTGGGCAGCTGTATGTGCGAGTGCTTTGCCCGAGGGTGTCAAATCAAATATCCACTGCTGGTTGGTACAGTACAGCACTTCCCCCTGGGGATTCAGGGTGGAAAAAGAGGGAAGGAAAAAAAAAAGGGAAAAAAAGGTTTAAACACAACAAATGGAGAAAAACTTTAACACTGCCTGATACGGCGTATCATAGACTGTCATCATATTTATTAGGAACAACGTAGGAGAGAGGAGAGGGGAAAGGAAAAGAAGAACAGAGGCAGACAGGTTAATGCTGAGCCTTATAAGACTTACCTGGAACCGTCTCATGTCTCTTGGGTTTCCTGCTGTTTTCAAGCAATTCTGATTGCACTTGAGAAAAAACTTGAGGAAGAATCTGGAAAGATAAAGAACCTCGTCACTTCTGTTCACCACAGCAAAACATGTTGTTATATTCTGGTTTAAAATGCGCATGAAGTGATTTGCATGATGGTGGCTCTTACAGGGCTGCAAGAACTCATCAAAACACAAACAAACCCAACTCTGATAAAGAGAATTTACAAAAACCAACAGGTAAAGCATAACCAGTGTGACTGAAATCCACCGTGGTGTAAGTGAACATAACTCCTCTGATCTACACCCACTCCCTCTCTATAGGTTTGTCCACACAATTTTAGTCTCTTCCTTTATCTCTCCCTCACATTCAAAGTCTTTCTTTGGCTGTCTGGAGGGATTTTCCATGAAACAATGTAGCAGGATAATGGTATTGTGGAAACCACAAAACCAACAGGGCAACTCTGAGGCAGATAAGCCTCAGAACGACTTGGAATGTATTAAAAACCCAGGAGCAAACACAGCTCGGAGAAGAATCTGATGAGGTTTCATCCTGATGATGTTTTTCCTGATGAAGATTCCAGTCACTAAAGCAGAGGAGCAGAACTGCCAAGAGCCCAGATTATTCCTACCTAGATTTTGAGGGAGGATAAGGAAAACATGAGCTCACATGAAACATGACAGCTCACGCTGTCCGAGCAGATAAACCCATTAACATCCCACAAAGTTCTAGTGCCAATTATTTTTGCCCTGTCACACACACCCATCTTCATAGGGTTCATTATTCTGTAGGGTTTAGCTTGTCATGCACCCAAGTTGAATCTCCAGCCTGCTGGGGTGACTCACCCAACACTGCACAGAGGTTTCAGGGCTTAGAAATATTAAGCAGGAATTTTTGTCTAAGATTTCGCACCAAATTTTGTCTCACATCCAGGGAGGAGAGGATTCACCCCTTTGTTTTCCGATTAAATCTGGAAATTTCAGAGGTAAAGAAACTATGTGAAAAGCCACAGTTGTTGGCTTAAAAGCAAAACAAGCAAGTCTTCAAAATTAAGGCATAAGCAAGAAATTTTTTGGCATCCTCTGCTGCAAGTGAAAATATTCTCTGTGATTCTTTCCGTTTCTATTTGTCAGACAAGATGGGTTTAACCACAACAACTATAATTAAAAAAATAAATCAAAGACTTCGAGATAGATTTAGAAGGAAAAAAGAGTCGGATGCAAGAAAAAATAAATAGTTGAAGAATTGATTTCGAATACAAAGAACAAGTTATTTATTTATTTCTCTTGCTGAGTGCTTTCCTTAAAAAAAAAAAAAAAATCTGCTTTTGCAGTAAGTTAAAGTCCCAGGTGAGCCAGGCCTATTTCCCTTTCTGTTACTATGACAACGATTTTTTACCGCAGTCCCTAAGTCCCTTCAGAACTCACACATTCATGCCTTGAATTAGAACTTTAAAGGAGAAAGATGGATATTTCCTGGGTTTACCAACAACACCCTCCAAACCAGCCCCAGCACAAGACAATAACACAGAAATCCGCTCTCCCTTGTTAGTGCCACTTTCTCTGCACCACTCCCACCATGAGATTTCTCCTCCATCTGCCCCAAAATACAAAGAAAAAGCCACGGGTTGGATCCTTTCCTGTGTTGCTCAAACAAATAAAACCCCTCCGAAACCCTCACCCAAAAAAGACCCAGATTGTGCCACAGAAAACCACTGCCCCAAAATCCTCCCTGCCAGGGACCCTATTCAGTTAAAATGTCCTGGTTTTTAATTGTTATTTCCTTCAATCTCTCACAAATTTATTAGATATTTTAAAAATATTTATTTTCTCAGAGTGGGGGTGTTATTTTCTCCATTTTTCCTTCTCATTTCGGATCTGCCTTCACCAGGACCCTGAGGTTCAGCAGGGAAGAGGTGTCAGTGCTCAGCTCTCAGAGGGCAGCTCCTGCCAGCAGAGCCCTGGGCACCCCCGTGCCTCCCAAACTAAAAGTCCTACACAGTTTCATGCCTTGGGAGCAGCACTGAATATATTTAATTAAATAAGTCCTGTCAAGTCCGTGCTGAAACCTGTGACCTCTTTTATACGAATGATTTGGTGAGATTTTATCCCTAAAAATGTTTTCAGAAGGAAAAATCCCCCGCACGCCAGCACCCTCAGAGATTCACAGGAGAATCTGAGGCACAAATGTTACTCACAAACACTCCTTTTTATCTTTCCCTCTTCCTATAGATATAAAAATGAATATTTGCAGATATTTAAACAGCTTTTAGGAGAAGCCCCTGTGCAAAGGAAGACTCCAGAATGGAACCAAACTATAAAATGAACCAAGGCAAGGAACTTTTATATGAAAATCAATGAGCTGCTGCCTGATTATTCTGCAGGAAAACTGCAAAAAAAAAAACCAAAAAACCACAACTTGATACTTGTAAGGAAAAATAAAAAAAATTAAGCAGGAAAATGGCCAGCTTCTTTTTAATTTTTTTTAATGCTTGCATCCCTTTTGATTGAGATGAGAAAAATGATCAATATGAACGGAAGAATGAAGAAAATGAGCAGGGAAAGGTGTCTGGGAGGGAACTTGCTATGTCAGCTGGGCTGATTTTGGGAAGAGCACAGATCCTGGGGGACTGTGGGTGACACAACCCCCAGAAGGCAGATACAGAGAGGCAAAAATTCCAAATGTTCGTGTAACAGCATCCACGAGCAAACTCTGCAACACTGCATGGCAAGGAACTAAAATCCCCTTTTTCTGCCAAATGCCTGCAGAAAATCAGGGTTCAGAGCCCCAGCAAAAAGAAACCAGCAGCACACATGAAAATGAAGCTGGATTCCAATTAAATCCGGGCTGATCCGTGCCAAGGGGTGCAATGTCCATTAAAAAAACACAGAAAACCAAACTCCCCCTCCCCGAGCTGCCGCAGAGCTGAACATTCCCAGTCCTCCCCGGCTGCTCTGCCCCGAACACATCCAGACCCACGGAGCCCAGGATGCCCAGCCTGGGTATTTAACCCCAGCAATTTGGGGGATCCCACTGAGGTGTCTTAGGGGTGCCCTGACTTTCTGGAAGTGCCGAGCTGCTCAAAATGCTGAGAATTTTGCTGCTTTAAGGTATCACAAAATTGCCTCGCTCACTTCTGAAAGTGCTGGGTTTGTTTTAGTACTTCAACATTGTGGCAGAATTCCTGTTTGTTTTGCTAAGATGTTTGTTGGAGATCACTGGATATGCTGCACTGGGACAATTTCCCTCTATCACCCCAAAATTTAGATTTAATTTCATTTAGCTGCGCACACAGGGATCTTTATCTTTGTTTCCCAGTTGAACCACAACATCTCTCTTTTTCTCCTTTTCAGAGCTCCTCCAGCCAAATTTGAGCTGCAACTGGGCACCTGCATGAAGTATTGGGAAGGTTGTTATACATACAGATACACATAGATACATACATATACACATGTACATATATATATGTGTATATATATATTTTTTTAAGTGGTTGCATCTGGGAGAGGCATTAATATTTATTGCAGCATTAGAATAAAAATGACTGGGGGGAGCAAAAGGAGGGAAGGTTTAGCACTAAATGAAGCTGATTTAGGGGTAACAGGAGAATTGCAGAAAGATTTTATTAATTTCTTTAACTGAGATGCTTTAGCCAGTTTTTGGCCTTAACCTATATATACATCAAAAGATAGTAATAATTTAAAAAACCAGAATTATAAAACATTAGCTGATTTTGATGCTTCTTGGCCAATCTTTGGCCTCGGTAAGGATAGAATGAGGTGGGGTTCAGCAGGTGACTCTGGCTCCACCCAGGCAGAGGGACCTTGGCCCATCCTCTCAATATTTCAGGGTGCTGGGGGAAAACCTAAACACATCTCAATAACTACCTCTGAAAACTCTGGCATTGCTGTAGAAAGCCTGATTGACTTAATGCACGGACAAAAAATTAATTAAGACGTAAGTAGAGACTGCTGTTCCTGGTGTCTCTCTCTCGTCATTAACCTCACTGGGTACAGGCTGATGCACCTGAGAGGTCTCCAAAACACCACCTTAAATCTGTCTCCCTCTTTTTAGAGCTATTTTAAAAGTTACTGCTCCTCCTGCTGGGAGCTCCCACCAAGGCCAGGAGTTCAGCTGATGAATCATTTAAGTGCCCCTTTTCCACTTTGGTACAAAGTCAGCTGTGTTATCTCAACTGTATTTTAGCAATACCTTGAGCAGTCCTTGGCGGGGAAGCACCAGGAGAACTCCTGACACAGCTGAGGGATGCAGAGGGCTCTCCATGGACGTGGAGAAAGGGTGAGGGCAAATTAACCCAGGTCTTGCATCAGTTTAACTGTTTCCAGAGCAGTTTTTGACCCATGCTCCCATCTTGCTGGTGTATGCCCAAATGATCAGGTTCTGTACCTGGCCAGAACTGGAACCTGTCTTCCACACCTCTGAGGATGTTTGTCCACCTCAGATGAGTGAGAAGAATCAAATTGACCTTAATCAAATCCTCCCGGAGTCAGAAAAATCCTCCTGGTGACTTTGGCAGGAATAGGCAGAAGCCCAAAAGCTCAGTCCCACGTGCAACAGGAGGTGCAGTTTAAAATAAATAAATAAATGCATTAATAATTTTTTTAAACCCCATCCACCTTTTGTGTTTCCTTAAAGGTACAGAATCAAGAGGTCCAGCATTGGCTGTATGTTGGGAACAGCCTCTAGATACACCTAAAAATTCTGAATACACCTAAAAATTATCCCTTGTGAAGCAAATACTGAGATAATTCTGGCTCTTTTGTGTTGCTGTGGAATTTGGAGTTGTGGCCTCAGTCATTTTTGGGCATGAGAACACTCCTACCATCTAGGATAGTTCTGATTATGCTTACCAGCAAATCCTGCGAGGCCAAAACCTAATGCAAATACAAAGATACCATGCAGTTCTGCTTAAACAATTCAGTGCTTCCAAAAAGCCACAAAGGGAACAAAGAAACAAACCAGAAGTTGTTATTATGAGCATCAGTTAAACAATATTAAATTTAAATACACTGTGAACAGCAGAAGTGTAATTATTGCAGCGAGGGCCTGACTCCAACTCTGTCAGAGCGAGGGAATTCTGGATCAGGGTGTCCCGTCCTGCCCTCAGGTCACCTGTGTGTGCCTTGGCACAGCCAGCTCTGAGATAAGCGTGACAAGTAACCCTGCCCAGTGCCCCGCACAACTCCAAACTCCTTCCTTTCAAAGGGCCAGGTTTGAAGGTCGCTGTTTCAAATCCATTAATTGCATTTATTTGACATCCCCATCCCGATTTTAATGAATATCGCAGCAGAAGGTGTCTTTGCAATCGGAATATTTATCTCTGGAGTAATTTCGGTCTATTATGTCAGGGTGCATTTCGAGGGAGCCGATGAGAAAATTTCCCATTTTTTGGCAGCAGTTACAGCCAGTGTGGGATCAGGCAGTGCACAGAGGCCCTTTAAATGAACATACACCTTCCACCGTGTGAGAAATGAGCGGGGTTATTGCAGTGAGCCAGAGTATTTATATGATACTCCACAAACAGCAGCTAATTAATCTTCACAAAACTCCTGTGCATAAAGTGTGAACCCAGTTTAACAAACGTGAAAACCAACATATGTAGGTCAGGAGACTTTTCTGAGTCTGTCAGAGATTCGCTGGGAGAGAAGGGAGCAGGAGTCAGATGCTGAGATCCCAAGCCTAGGCCGGGAGAAGAGGAGTTGGCTGCTCATTTGTCACTTTTTTTAATAGAAAGACTCCAGTTCCACAAAAAACCAACCAACCAACCAACCAACCAACAAAAAACCAACCAACAAAAAAAACCAACAAAAAAAAAAAACAACAAAAAAAAACCCAACAAAAAACCAACTAAAAACACATGCACAAAAACCCCAAACAAACCAACCAAAAAGCAGATTAACATTATGCCTGTTATTCCTACCCCTGACCAAATCCTCATTTCCTGATGGGACAAACCAGAAACACTTGTCCATCCTCTTGCCTTAATTCAAAGTAATTCCTTCAGTCTGGTTAGACTTTTTTCTGCATGCAGTCACTCACTCCAATTGAGATTTTAGGTTTAAAGTTTAAGTTTTGATGTGGGAACATTATTTAGGGCCTAATCCCTGAAATGCCACCTGGGGGAAGGCAGAAGTGTCTGATTTCCTCTGGCCCTGAGTTCAAAAAAGCCAGTGTTGGAGATAGGTGTGAAAAAGGAACAAAAACAGGGTCAGGGAATCAGATAAGGGAGCCCAAGAGATCCAACCAACTTAAAAATCAACCTTAAAATTACAGCATGGCAGAACCCATCCTAAAACTGCCTCTAATTATAATTTTTTTGCCGTGCCAGGAGGTCCTGCTCACACTTGGGTAGGTAACACTCTGTACAATGGATTAAAGAAGACATGGGGTGGAAATATCCTGTGTTTCAGATGCATCGAGAGAGAACATTGCACACAAGTCCACAGCAATGGCTGCACTTGATCCATGTCCAACTCCCAGTCTGTTCCCTCAGCCACAGAACAATTCCTCCTCAAATATCCCCTCTCTCTGCAGCCTGGAACATCACATTTCTCTCCACCCTTTATCTAGTGTTTTCGGGTTTTTTTAAAAAAGCTTATTTCCAAACCAGTAATAACTGAATATAAACCTGCAATGTGTCCCCCCGCCCCCCCCCCACGGCAGGAAACTTGATATTTATTTTCTGTGGATTTTCTATACATTTTGCAGTTTTCAGCTCTGAAGCAGATGGTGTCCCCCTCGTTCTGAGCAGGGACACACCCCCACAACTGCAATTCCCACTCTTTGGGGTAAATAAATGCTTCTTCTGTTGCAAAATGATCCCATTTTCAAGAAACGAGGGCTGGGGGAGAGTGCCCTGCCGGGTACCCAGGCAGTCATTTCTCGGTGTTCAATGTACTTATTTGCCATGGCCACATTTGCTAGGGGGAAAAAAACCAAAATCTCCAAGGAAAACCTGCTTGTTTGTGCACTCTGATGAAAACCTGACACCATTAATGAAAATAATAATTGAACTCTATGGGCTCGAATTGAAAATGAAACACAACACTAACAGCGTGTTTGTAATTGCAATTGTTCTCCAAAAAGTCTTTGGAGGACTCTTTGCAATTTGAGCAGTTTCCCCTTTATCCTTTGGGCTTTCCCCTTTCCTCCCACACCAAAACTTTCCAGTAACTTCCAAGACAATGGCTGAAAGCTTATTTATCCTGTAAGATCCATATTATTCATGCCATTTGGCACGGGCCCAAATGCCAGAGCATAATCAAAAGTCAATAGGCAGGGAGGTAATAGAGGAGAGGATTGGGCTGACGGGCTGTTGAAAGGGACCTTCAGATAATATTCCCTGGTTTATTACGGTGTCTGTGGGCTCCAACTGTGCTGGGCACGGCCCAGCCACGTTGTGAAATTGTTATTGGGGAAGGGAGGCTCAAAGGACAGCAGGGAGGAAAGGCTTTTGTGCATCTCAGGGACGGGGAAGTCGAGGCACAGGGAAATTCAGGGCCTTGCCCCATCGCACAGAGCCAGGCGCTTTTCCAGGCAGCAACCACATCCCATTTCTGCAAGCCTTGGGGTTATACTGGTTCTTTTTAACAGTGACACAAATTTCACAGAGCTCATTGCCTCCACACGTAACACTCAGCAGGGTTTGGAAACCATGGCCAAAGTCTTGTTCTTTACACTCGTGTCAGCCTCAGCAGCACACACAAGATTTGGAGCTGGGCTGTGTCACCAAACACGTGCCCAAGGATGCTCTGCAGTCCTGCTTAAATCCAGTCATTTTTGGTATCACTTCATCCTCAGAGCTCTGCACAGGTGCAAATTTATCTCAGGATCTCCTTTGCAAACCCTGCAGATCCCAGAAAAGCTGACAGAGGTGTTAAACCAGTCCAGACCGCAATCCCCACTCATTTTTTTCCATGCCGAGAAAAACCTCCAATTCCTTTCTCTTGTGACCCTTACATCCTCCCAGCCCATCTCTCTCCAAAAGCTCAGTCTGCTGAGCCATGCTAGGCTGAACAGTGAGCACCAGTGACACCAGCGGCCTCTCTCTGCTGGCTCTGCTGGTTTTTAGTGTCGCTGCCAGATGGCAGAGCCCGGCACAGAAAAACTCCCGACCCTGCAGTCAGTGCAGAACTTGGAAACAACTTCCCAGCCACTCCAGGAGATCACAGAGCTGCACTGATGTGAACGTTAGGGATGGAACCAAGGTTAGGCTCCCATTTTCCACCTGCCAGAGCGGATATCGCTCAGCTCAGAGCTCTCACTCGTTTGTGGAGGGGTCCATCCCCAAACTGGGTTTGTGTTGAATAAACGTGCATTCATTTGCTGAAGAGGCAGATTTACATCCCAGCAGCTCAGGGTCCAGGCACATTCTGCCTCCTCCCTTCTCCAGGGCTATTCAGAGGGTAGATCTGCACCCATTGTACTTCTGGGTCTAGGCACAGATGACCTTGAATCCGAGCCCTGGTGTAACATTATATTCCTATGACAGATTTATGGATTGGCAGATAGGGGTGCATTCAGCGCATTCCTTCCCTAAGACAGGACAGCATCCAATGTTTGTTAGCATCATTAAACTAAAACTGACTTTTCACCTGCTCCCATACCATATGCAGCTGCAAATTTTTAAATTAAACTATGAAGCCATGCATAAATTTACATATATTACAGACTAGCCTCTCCATTTAACATGCAAATGTACTCCAATGTTTCAGAACACCTTCTGTCGCTAATTAATTTGCTGAATTATAATTAGACTAATCCTGCATAATTAATAAGCACAGATTTTTTTTTAATTTCTAAGCAGCTTGATGAGATCATTCACTTCCTTCTATAAACTGCTAAGTAACTGTTAAAAAAAATCTGGAAAGAACATATGTGAAAAGGTATGTTTGATGTCGCATACAAATTCAAACTAGCGGGCAGGCTTCAAGAAAGTCAAGATTAATAGAGGTGTGTGCTTGAAGAGACCGTCAGCACATTATTTTCAGGGGCACGGACCAAGATTTTCTGTGTCTGTTTTATTCCTTTTTTTTTTTTTTTGCTTTTACCCCTTGCACCTTCCAAGATCACGGAGTGAGGCAGGGCAGGATGACAGAACCTCGTGTAGGATCAGGAGATGCTCTGATGCCACCCCAGCGCTGTCTCTCAACCCCTCACCCTGGACATGCTGGGCATGGATCAGCTCCTTTGATGGGATTTGGAATTGTTTTCATCCCGGCTGCCAAAACCAACCGAGAGCATTCTAGAGAAACAATTAAGTGCTATTAGCACTGGATTCATTCTCTAATGATTAAAATGAAGGGTTCTGCTTTCATGTTGGAGAGCTGGGCTGCACAGAAGGGCACGTGCCGGAGCAGGGTTAAATGGGCTGGGTTAGAGGCCACAAACTGATGCACAAAGAACCCTCGTGCTTAAAACAGCCCAGTCTTAAGATCTAAAATATCTCTTTCTAAAATAATCATGCTGGGAAAGAGAGAGATCCAAATCATCACAGGATATTTTGCAAACAAGGATGCCCACAATAATATGAATATTCTGTTTACAAACATTGTCTGGAGCCTCACTCCCTGTATTTATTTACCTACCTTGGGATGTAGCATTTCAGCTCTACTGCTCCTTGTTTTGTCTTCCCCGCAATCCTCCTCAAATTCAGCACCACCACCACCACCCTGTGTTTGCCTCAACTGTGAGTAAGCAAAATCTGTGACAAGACCTCCCGATTCCCAACAAAAGAAGCAAGAAAAGAATTAATTCCTATCCGAGAAAATTGCTGAACCACTTCAAGTGTGGCTTGTTTGCTCCAAACAATGCATGTAACATCCTCATCAGACACTTCTGCCTGACGTTTCTGTTCTTTTTCTATTAATTTGGGCAAATGCCCTTCTTCAGATAAATACATCATCTAAATTGACCTGGGTTGTGCATAAATAGAAAACATAAAAGCTTAAACAGGACAAATTCCTGGCACTGTGCGCCAACCAAGCCTCTTTCTAGTATTTCCTACTGGACAGTCCACAGGAAATCACTTTTTTAAAAATGAGAATCAAACCAAACAACTTTCTGGCCCAAGGAAGACAGGAAATTGTTCAGCTGTGCTAGAACTCATCAGAACCTCCTCAGAGCAGAGAGGTTCTTGTGAACGGCACACGTTGAACAAAGGTCTCTCTTTGGGGGAAGAAATATCTTCTTGAACTTAAAAATACAGAAAAATTGCATATTTGGAATCCTGCCCGCTCCCAAAGCACAGCAATATCATGGGATCACCACGGACTGAAGGACTGAATGTGGAACATTCTGCTCTAACAATTCTGCGTTACAAATTTACAGACAGCCCCAATAGATGTGGTTTTCTTAATAGCCACTGGACACATCACCAGGTGACAAAGGAAGTTAAAGAGGAACAAAGAAAACATCTCTCTGCCTCATCCATCTCTATTTCTTACCTTCCAATACCCCAACTCAGCAGACAGAAAAGATGTAATGAGTTAAGGAAAAAAAAATCGGGATTAGGTCTGTATTTCTTCCCTCCACGTTTCTGCCTGCACTTATTTTTTTTTTTTAAACCATGGATGAATTGGCCCAAAGATATATAGGTCACATGGCTGAGGCAGAATCTATATCTCCAGAGCCATGGTGCTGGTACACGAACAATTCCCTGAAATTCTTTAAAGCTATTCCAAGTTTGTCAGAAGAAGAGATTTTGCAGCCATGGCATGAGGCCAACCCCAAATATCAACACCCAGATCTTTCAGATTTCTGATGCCCAGGGCTTCCCACCATTTCCCAGTTCTTTGGCCATGGAATCTGCCTCAGATGAAATGATTTTTCACTTTTTTGTTATTTCAGCTCCTGATAAAGACTGTGTGTGTGCACATCTGCCTGTGTATGGAGAGGCAATTTTGCTTTAAAGAGAAAAATTCTGAACTCTGAACCCCAGATTTTCCTATATTTTAACATCTATTCTCAGAAATCCACTCTTTTTCCCAGAGACTGAATATTTTAGACATATATGCACCATCTTGTGTTTAGGAGGAACAAGAAAATTCCTTGCGTGCTGTAAAAAAATTAATACATTTCAAGTGATCCCACCTTGTACTGCAATCATTTCATTCATCCCTGGGCACTGGCCACCAAGTTAAATTAACCTTTTCAGCACCCTTTGATGTAGCACATACAGAGACCAAAAAAGCAGCAGGATTTTGGGGTACAAACTCTGGCAAAGAGGTGAGATATCAGTGAAGGAAGTCGATGTGGTTTTTTCAGGGTCTTAGTATGGGGCTGTAGAAAAGGGCAGGAGGTTGTGGGAAGGACCAGGACAAGCTCTAAGAACAGGTTTCATGCAAGAAGAGCAACTACGAGTGCCAAGTCTCAGCTCCAAAAAAGCCCAAACATTCCTGAAATACATCACCAAAACCACCCTCCTTAAAAGTGCTTTAAATTGGGCACCCAGAAATCCCAGCGAGGTAAAAGCCAAATGCTTGGGCAGCCCCTTTGCTAGAAACTCGTGGCTGCAGGAAGTTATTTTGCCCCTGGCCAATACTTTATGCTACAGGAGCAATTGCTTCCCTTCACTCCATCCCTGTCCCTCGAATGCACACACACACCCACACGCACCCCAAGTTGTGCAGTGATGTTAACAGCAGAGGAAAATTGCTTCCTGACCTTTGCAGTGATCAATTTACACCCTGAAGCATGAGATTGCTTTCATTTCGGTGTGTGTGTGTAACACCTATTCCCACACCGCTGCAGACAATGCAGAACCCGCCGCTCACCTGAGCGAACAGAGTTCACGTGTTCAGAGCCGGGTTCAGCAGGAATCCTCCTCCAGGACACGGAATCCTGGAGAGGGAACTGCTCCTTCAGCACGGGCTTTGTGAGGAAGGTCACAGCTTTGATTTCCCCCTTGATCACCCCAGCTTATCTGTGTGTATATTCATGAAGGTTTTGTGTTCAGCTACAGAGCCTTTCCCTCCAGCTGGAGCCAAGAGCATTCCCTGGGCTGCCGGGAGAGATCCTAAGTTAACGCTTGGTAATTTCAGCTCCTGACCTTCCACCCACTGAAAGTGCAGATGCACTTTTTTTGCACCAAATGCAAAAATATCCCATTACTGGGCCTCTTTCCACAGTGGTTACAGGCCTGGCTTTGGACTCAGAATGTCCAAAGGGGGCCACAAGGATGGGGAAGGGTCTGGAGGGGCCACAGGAGGAGCAGCTGAGGGCACTTGGATTGTTCAGCTGGAGGAGGCTGAGCAGAGACTCGCTGGGGTCTGCAGCTTCTCTCTGCTCTCTGTGAGCAGGAACAGGACCCAGGGAGTGGCTGGAGCTGGGCCAGGGAGGGTCAGGTTGGATATCAGGGAAATGTTCTTCCCCCAGAGGGTGCTGGGCACTGCCCAGGCTCCCCAGGGAATGGGCGCGGCCCCGAGGCTGCCAGGGCTCCAGGAGCGTTTGAACAGCACTCCCAGGGATGCCCAGGGTGGGATTTTGGGGTGTCTGGGCAGGGCCAGGAGTTGGATCAATGATCCTGGTGGGTCCCTTCCAGCTCAGGAGATTCCATGATTCTGCATCTCCTCAAGGGGAATTGCAGGAGGCTGAACACTGTAGGCAGTTTGGGACAAGTTGAGTGACCAAACTTTCCATCCCCACCCAGTTTCTGATCACACAACTCCACACAAATCCAGTGATGAACAAAGACTCCAAGTCCCCAACAGCCTCCCAAAGTAACCAAGAGCCCACCCAGAGCCGGTCATTCCCACACAGGGTTGTTTAGGGTTGGTTTTAATTCCATTAAGGGTAGACTTCTAAAGGCTCTGCTTTATTACCAGACTAATGAGCTCATGTGAGGGCTCCAGATGTTTCCAAACACATTCTTCACTCACTTCAAATCCTGATATTCCTCCCCAGTTTGAGGAGATCCCAAGGATCGAGGTTGGCACTGAAGGAGGGGTTGCAAAAGCCAGAGATGAGGCTCTGTCAAGAGTCTGGCCGTGACAAAGCTGGACACAAACCTACACTTAACTGAGCTTGAAAAACTTCTCAGGGAGATAATCCAACCCACTTTATCTCTTGGAGATGTCCAACATATTTCTGTGCACACGCACTACATGTTTTATGTGCAGGCACACACACATCCATGAGAGCACAGATCGCCAGCTGACAGTTGGCTTCTTGATTGGAAAATCCTCCTGTTTGGATGCCTTGAATAACAAGGTACCGTTCCAGATGCATCATCACAACGTGCTCTCCACTGAAAAAAGGTCTCTTGGCAGTTCCCAACTTTAGGACTTCCTGCCCGTGTCCCTGGTGCACCGAGAGCCTGATGTGCGCAGTGAATTTTGGATTTGTTTTTTCCCTTCCCAAGTTCTACTGCAGCCATAATTCCTGGAGAAAAGTTTTCGAGTGCCTGCAACATTCGCTGGATGCTTTCTTCATTTATTTAATCCAGATGTTTGCATTTTAAATAATTGAGAAGCTGCTATGGCAAATAGACATCAAGGAAGGCTAATGGGAGTCGCGCTGTCATTAGGGAGAACTTGTAGGATGAGACACCGGGTAAGGACTCGGTCCCTGCAGTGTCAGGACGGCTTAGGGAAAGGAACGAGTGCAGCTTGTTGGAAAACATTAAATCAGTGCAATCCCTGACACTCAGAGAGATGCTGAGCAAGGTTTGACACAAACTGCATGGAACTTGTAAGGAAAAATAGATCCTGAGCTTCGCCATTTTAAAAGCTTCTGTTTCTTCATGTGGTTTGAGTTAAAAAAAAAAAATTTAAAAAGGAATTATTTCCATTTCTCCACTTTGTAGACCCTCTCACCGAGCTCATCTAACAGCAAGGGTAGTTTCTGAGGCTCCCAAATGAGATGCTGCAGTTGTTGCTTCACTTAAGCCTAAGTAGGGTTGCTTTGATTTAAGGTTTCAGGACTGACAGTGACATTTTCAGTCTGAGGGAACATGGGCTCTACTCAGAACACTGGAAATCTGCTGTCCTAATTTTTGCCTCCACTGTTAAACTCTCACTTTTTTTTTAATTTGAACCTCCTAAAAACCAACCTTAACCTCACTGAAGTCAAGTCAGCTTAAAAGAAAGTAACACAATGTGCGGGTCTGCAATAGCTTTGATAAACTGATTTTTAAAAATCACTTCTTAAATTCCACTGCTGTAGCTGAGGATGGTGACGGCCTTGTGATGGCTGAACTTTCTACTATTTACTACAGGTTTTTTCCCTGAGTTTCTCAAATACTCTCAGCTATGTAAAGTTACACAGAAATTGTTAAGTTGTAATGATTTGGAGCAGCTAAAGACTTTTCTCCATGAAATCAGCTCCTGTCTATTCCCTCCCCACTCCATTGCACAACTCAGTTTTCCCCCAGTATGCAGAAAGATTTCAGTGACTCCACATCATGATGTAATCCCTTGTAAAGGCTCCTTTGGAGCTGTTAGGAAGTATCTCCTGGAATATCTGTGAACAGCAATTTTACAGGAGCTATGGTCCACTGGGCCCAAAATCTATCTTAAAAGGAACAAGCAGGAGAGGGGAAAATGCTACATAAAAGACCAGAAGATTTTCAAAGGTGTTTTTTGCTACCAAGAAAATTAACTCTGCAGAGTTTCTTCATGCCTAAGTGTGCAATTCCAGCTCCGGTGAAAGCTGTGAACTCGCACAGCCCCCAGAACCCCAGCCTGGGCTGGGTTTGCACTGAGAGTGCCAGGAGATGCTTCTGAAGGGTCTCTGTAGGAAACTGTGCATCACTTTTAGTAGGACAACTACAGCAACGTTTGCCTTGTGAGACCTTACAGCCAAGAATTCAGTTCAGTACAGACATTTAAGGTTAAGTGACTTTATAGACATTAATTTTGGCTAAATGTGTTTTCTTGGGGACCCAGAAACAAAACCTTACATCTCTTTCTAGAAGATGAGGATTTACTATAGGTGAACTAGAAGATTTGCACATCCTAATATATATCCTACAAGTGCCACTGCTCTGAAGCTTTTGGGGTTTAAATACTGATCACACTCACAAGGAATCATCAAACCATGGAATGCCAAGGCAGAAACTCTGATCTTTGCCAGGACACTTAAAAATTTTTAGACAATTAATCAATTCCTCTAATAATAGATCCCAAATCCCTCCCTTCTCCATTCCTCTTTTTCCTCTCTACCTTCCACCAAAAAAAATTATTGAACAGTTTCAGTCTAAATTCTGGTTTTGTAATAACTCAGTGAATGCCAACATAATTTTTCGTTGCTTAATTAGACTACCAATTTGGAGGACATCTTAGGAAAACATTCACTATAATTCCTGAAGTGAGGCATTAGAAACCATTTAATCTGTCCTACATAATTACTTTGTACTTACCCATTAGCAAGTAAAATATTAGGGGAGAAGTGTCTTTTACACACGACAGAGCGTTTCTTTCTAATAAAATAAAAGCCTGCTCATTTTCTTTCCTTGTTGAGTAAGCTCATATTCCTGAGCACCTGAGCAAAAATAATAGGGCAGTTATTGTGCTTGGCACTGTTTGTGCCGGAGCTTAGAAAAGGACAAAACTCTGGGAAAAGGTGAAATTGTTTTTCTAAAGGGCTTTTCCTCTCCCATTCCCTGCCATGGTTTGGTTTGGCTCCCCGTGGCTGTGACTGCCTGGGCTGGCCACGCTTGGGGACTTGTGAACATCTTTCCCTCTCAGTGACAGGAATTATTTTTACTAAAAGACTCTCCAAAACCCTTAAAGAGGGATCAGGGCCTCATGGTCCCAGCAGTTATAAAACGAGCAGGAGAGGGAACAGTCCCTTTTCTGAGCCTCTAAGGATCCAATAGTGAGGAGAAATCGGCTCCAAAGCCTTGCTTGGATCCAGCAGAAGTTTTGTTTTACCAATGACTGCTCCCACCTCGGAGCGTCTGAAGCTGGAATCAGAAGTGGGAGGTGAAGCTGACAATAAGGAATGATTCACAACCATGACTCTCCTGGTTAATAAACCCTCCTGCTTTCTCAGAACCCATCCTCCCACCGTGAGCATTTTGTTCCTTTTCTGGGTGGGAGGGTGATCCTCATTTTCCTGCAGCATCCTGTGGGGAACTCCCTGCTCGGGCTAAACTTTGGGCTAAATGATCCAAACTCTGCCTGTCACATCCTTGGTGTGAATCTACCCACTCTATCACCATCCCCAGTGGTTTTCGTTTTGTTTTTGTCATAGCTGTTTACAACAAATCCTGCTCTGACAAACCACTCCAGCTCCATTTCTTACTAAAAGTTAGCAGGAATTCTTCGAAGATTAAGACTTAATATTCTACTGCAGCCAGCATTGTACCTGCAAACTCCATGCCCTGCACACATACGATCCCCCCAAACTTTGCTCTGCATTACATTGTCCCCATTAATCACAGCAAAATCATAGATCTGACCATGGAACAGCAGCAGACAGAAGAAAATGGAATGGCATTTATGATTCAGGGACCCTGTAACAGGAATTTTTGGACAGCTTTTTGATGAAGCCCTACCCAGACTTGGATGGTCCAGCAGCCCTCAGAACTTCTGTGGGGACAGCAAAGTTTGTGCTGTTATTACCCTTCCATGTGCATTTCATGGTCAAATGGTTGCCGCTCACTGATACCCACCAACCTTGCCCTCTCTGGCCAAGTTGGACTCCGAGCAGACAGAAAATGATCCTGCAAAGTGGGGAAGAACAAGATAAAACTTGGGCAAAAGGAACAACCATCGGCGTTCACTGCAGAACAAGAATTGCCACCTCAGGGGTGAAATGTGCCAGTCTGCAGAACACTCCTGATTAAAGCACACCAATAAATGCACGGGACGGCATTTTGGGAGTTTTTAGGTCCTGTGACAGACTGTACACACGAGTGAGACACTGGAGATGGCTCGTACACGCACTGAGCCACGCTCTGCTTGCCACTGCTCATCAGGAGTGCAATGAGCTCAGAGCTTCCCTTTACTTTACAGTTCAGGCTCAAGACCTGGGAAAGCTGGGCTTCCAGAGAGCTCTGCATCGTTAAAATCTCAAAAAAATAAACTATTGCAGTCCTTGGCATCCCCAAACATCCTCACATCCCTCTGAGCTAAGCACCGTCTAGCCCAGGTCTGCACAAGTGCCCAGAGGTTCTCTATCAACCGCCCACTTGGAGACATCCTCAGATGAGCCTATTTTTTACCAAAGACTGCTCACCTGCCTCTTCAGTGTCTTAAATTTAAAATCCAACATTTCCAGATGCCTTTACCCCATATTTTTGGGGCTGTCACCAAAAGAGTTCTGTTTTCTTACTCAAAGACACTGAATTTTGGTGTGAGTGCATATGCAGAGAGGCTCGGAGGGGTGAGAGGCATAAATCATTGCAAACTGCTGCCATAATAAATGTGGACAAATGAATAAAATTTGTCACCAGCCTAATATCACCATCAATGTTTTGTCTAGCTACATTCCTTCCAATTTGAAAACAGTTCAATACCTCTTTTACCTTCAAGTAGCAGCATTTAATAAACAGTGATGGATGCTTTTTATTCCCTTTCCCCCTCCTTCCTCCCATTCCAGGCTTCCCTATGTCTTTTACAAGGGGATTGTTTAGCTTGGGGGAGATGTAGATCCTCCATCCTTCTTGCATTGACATGCATCCCTCAAGGAATGACGACCATATTTAATTCATAACCCCCGTTGGCTACACAAACATACAACTTCCCATCAATTAGGCAACACAGAGATGCTGTTAAAAATCAATGAGCTTATTATTAAATATATTTTCTTTTCATGTAACAATAATAGTTATTGCTGCTCCATTGTTAGGGCTGTGATATCAGCTGGTTAAGCAGCTCTGAAAAAAAAAGGGTTGATTGCTTTTTGATCAGCTGGGGTAACATCAGAGAGTGTCAGGACATTGTGTGACACAGACACCGGCAGATGAAGGCGATAAAAAGTGACCAAATAGATGTTTCTTGAATAAAATCATGCGGTGTGAGCGGAACACAACAGAGACTGAATATTTACCTGATTTTCTTAGCTGTACACAGATATCTGTGTCAGTGCAAGGCACTGAGCATCCATCACACCCCATCAAAGCATGGCTAGGCTGGTATTTGTGTTCTCACTGTGGTGTGTTTATCAGGAATTATTGGGATATTTTGACACATGCCACTACTGAGGGAGCTCCCTGCCTACAACAGAGATGTAAAGTCTGTGCCAGCTCATGCAAAGGTTAAAAAAAAATTACACACACACACAAAAACCCACAGTGCACAGATTTTGGCAAGTGCATCAGATGCTGTCTGGCCACAGCTGATCTGAAGCGAGTCCCCTGTAATTATGGAAGAAGGTGGAACAGGTTTCCTGCTAATTGGAAAATTCTGCAAATGGCACCACTGAAGTAAATTGACAGTCGTTAGAATATTAGCAAAATGAGGGAACTGATTAGGAAAAAGCTCAGATGTGGATTTCTGGTTTGGAGGTTTTTTTTGGTTTTAAATAGTGCCTGAATCTACCAACAAATAGATAATAAAAGCTGAACTGAATAATAACAGCTGTTATTTGACCTGGATGCAAATGGATTTGTGCAAATATGCATTCATACACATATAGGTACTATACACACATTTATTAAGTGTACAAACACATAATTCCTGTCACTCTTCTCACACTGAGACAAATACACAGAATGTTTGCTAACTTTTTTTTGGAAAATATCTATTTTTCCCAAATATTTACACCTAGTAGGGGAGGAAAGCTGCGTTTCAGAACACCAGGAAGAGGCATGTTCTAATGAAACCGTAATCACTTCATGCTCCAAACAAATCTTACAAGGGAATTGTTTACATCCTTAAATCTTTAAGTGGTTTGTTCCGAGGGGAAGCCAAATTTTCCATTGTAAATGTGGTCTTGATTGACTGCTGGGGAGAATTCCAGTAGCAACTTCTCTTTGTTTGAGTTTGAGCTGCACAGGAAGCTCAAAGTGGGATTTGGCCATGACTTGGCCATCCATCAACGCCCCTGGTGTTTGTATTCCCGGTTTTCCACTACCAGGAGCAAGGGGGAAGCAGAAGTGAGGGGGAAAATGAGATATTCTAATTAGAGACACTCCTACAAACACCACCAAACCCTCCTCTCTGTAACTTCATTAGGAGTCTCCTGCTCCTTTCCCTACAATCCTGGTTTTAGTCTCAAAATAATCTCCAGGGCCTGATCCTGCTCTGACTTTTTTGGGAGCTCTGCCTCTCCTTGCTAAGGACTTGTGCTGGCCCTGGATGATCCCCCTGGTCACTGAGACCCCTCATTTCACTGAATCCCAGACTGATTTGGGTTGGAAGGACCTTTAAGGTCATCTTTTCCAGCCCACATTCCCTATCAGTTCCACAAAAAGATGTTCAGTTGGCCACTGGCTTTGAGGGAGGGAGGATGTTTCTGGATTTTTTTCCCTTTAAACAAGCTCAGACATTTACCCCCCTTCTTGGAAAGAATTTCAAAAGGCATTCATATAACTTAGCCAGAGATTCCTAAAAGAAATTCCTCTAAAATCCTTCCAATCTAAATTTCATTTTAATTTTAAAATGAGAAGCTATCAGTAGATTTGCAATGTTTTTTAAACAATCCAATGGAATTACGGAATAAAAACACAACTGACTGTGAAATCCTGCAGACAATCCAACAAAACTTCACGTTGTTGTTTCAGTAAGATTTTTCCTCGTAACAACCACCTCAGAAATTTTTATTAATCCAAACCAATGCAGACTATGCATTTCTGCTATGAGTTTGAGATTACTTTATTCATCCCAGTGATGCTATAAACCTAATAAAAACTCCAGCCTGGAAGATTATATCCCAAGAAGAACCAAAATAGCTACAGAATATTCTCTGTGCCTAATGCAGTCTAACCTTGAATTGATTTTAGGTATAACATTTTCAGACTTCAGAGACTTCTCTTTAATGTAGCCCTTCTTCCTGTTCCTTGAACATTTGTAACATTTTATTTCCTTCTGTGTAATTTTTAGTGTAGGTTTGGTGTCTCTTATTGCACTTCATTGTTTGGGGGGTTGTTCTTCTACCTGTGTGTCATCCAGTAGCAGAAGTATTTATACCTAACACACAAATTAAAACAATAATCATCCAATAGCAGAAGTATTTATACCTAACACACAAATTAAAACAATAAAATACAGCCAGAATTGAACAAAGAATGAGGATTTATAGGCCAGATCCAGAGTTAATTTAAATAACCATGTGTTTGGGCTTGGGGAACCTCAGCTGGACCTCCAGCATGAGACACGATGGTTTATAAAGCAATTCCAACAGAATAATATCAGTTTATATCCTGTGAAAATTCTGCAGGACTTTTGTGGCATGATTTTTTTTTCAGTACATTTTTGCTTGGTCTGATTAGCAGAGAACCTCCTGTTTGCATTTCGGGCATCCCCGTTTATTTTCACATATTTATTCAAACAAATCAGGCAGCCCAAACTCTGCCAGCTCTGGTCTCCTCGTGGTGCTCCTCGGATGAGGAGAGCACACAGCAATTCCCAGCCCCTCGTGCTGTTCTGGCCACCTCAGCATCCCATATCCCTCCCAGAGCCAATTCCAATCAATGGGCTGATCCTCATCAGCTGTTATGGATTTTGGATCGGGTCTTCAGGTGCCAAAATCCGGCGGAATATTTTCCACAGGAGCAGATCTGCTGCTGCTCACAGGGAAAACCAAGGCACAATGGAAGAACACAGGATTGCCTTTTAAAAATACCCGGAGAAAGGACAGGAATAAAGAGGTTTTATGCCTCAGTACATGATTTTCCTTCCTGTTACTGTGGATGTTGAATGTTCTGTCCCAGTTTCCAGCCCCCTCAGAAGGAATTCTCAGTAGAGAGACACAAAGATCTTCAAGCCATTTGTTGTCAGTCCTAGGGTAGGTGGGCTTTGATAGCTTTTACAGGAGTAACCACACTCCTCTCCACGCAAACCAGGTTTTTCTCTCCCACCTTTGCAATTTTTTTGCTCCATTTTCCATTTTTGGTGTTCTCCCTTTCCCAGTTTTCATTCATCCTGACAATGAAACAAACAAAGGGAGGAGGGGGAGAAAGGAAGAGGAGGAAGAGAAATCCTACCCAAAACTAAAATTTTTAAAAAAAATTTTTTTTAAAAAGTCAATCCAGACATTATGTGCCAAATACAGTTAAAGGTGGTTGAGGAGAGGGGGAGAGAGGAAAAAAAAATCAAGTCAGTCTCAATCAAGTGTCACACCTTTAAATAGTGGTTAAATCTTTGCATTATGCAGCTCATCCCTTTTACAACACGGGGTTCCCGTGGAGAATTCCCTGTTTACACTGGGAATTCCTCCAGGAGAGCATCAATAAAGCTGAACAGATGTCGGGGTGGGATGCCAGCGGCGGTGGCTGTTGTCAGGGGTGGCGGGGAGCGGCTCGGGGAACAATGAGAGGCGGCAGCTGCCGCACAAAGCCCCGCGCGCGGGTCAGGCTCTGCCAGGGCGGGGCCGGCCCACCCCCGCCTTTGTCTGGGCACTTCGCCCCCCTTGTTCCGCCGTGGCGGGGGGACACATGTCACCCGCCCGGCAGAAAGGCGATTTGTTCGGCTCCCGCATGTGCACCGGTGCTTGTGACCTCCTCTGCTTGCGAGGGATTGAGCAGCCCTGGCAGGGGGAGAAGGGGAAACCTGGAGAGGAGGGGGGGACATAAATAAAACACAAGAAAAGAAAGCCACCCCCAGCCTCACAGGTCCTCCCCGAGACACAGTTTGGCGATGCGCTTTGTGTCCGATTCGGTGATGCGCTTCGCGCTCGAGTCCGTGATTTACTCTGTGGCCAAAGTGAGGATGCAGATGTCCTGCTTGTAATTAAAAGTGTGATTGGTGAAATTTAACTCACAGGAAAAATACCTAGAATGGGAAATACTTCTTAAAGGTAAGTCCACACGTTTGAAAATTTGATTCAAATGCCTGAATCAAATTTTGGGTTGTAATGAGCATATTTTAGAAAAATGAAAGTTACTATTCTCTAAAAAAAAAAAAATCATACTAAGTGTCAGGAATAAATGACAATATTTACAAGCTGAGCTCTATTTTGACTGCAAATTTCATCACAACAGGAACTAAAAGCTTGCAGTAATACTGTTATTAATAAGCTTATACAGGATTTGAACCTCAGTGTGACTTTGTATTCAGATCTCCCAACGGCTTAAATGATTAAAAAAACAGAGAACTAAATAATAATGTAAAAGCATAAAAATAATAGAGAAATAAGGAGGAAGAAGGAGAAAGCAGGACATGGCTGTGTGGCAGACAAGCAGGTGGCATACTGGGGGCCCTTCCCTCAAAACTGGTTAATTGGGTATATTAGAAGATCCATAATGGAATTTTGACAAAGTCTTTATCCTTACTCTTGAGAAATAATAACAAGAAAATAAGGACAATTTGGATAACTTTTCGCCTTTACAGAGAACTTATCGTAGTATCCTTCCCCTCAATTAATATCTAAAAGACATTTTAAGATAATCTCCACTCAAAACCTAAAGCTGCCCAAACGAATGCTTCGTTCTGATTGCCTCTGAAGCTGCCATTTCACAGCCCGTAACCAAAAACGGGCTGATTTTAGGGTGCAGGAGTGAAAAGTAAGCCCTAAGTGGTGGTTTTTGGGTTGAACAGGAAACCCTCAGGTCGGGAGCTGCACTCAGAGCTTCCCAGCTGGCAGAATTCCCTCCTCGAGTGCCACGAAGCTCTGCCACTGCTGCTCCAGACGGGAATTCTGCAGGATGGGAAACTCATTGCAAGAGGGAGCAGCAGCGCAGAGAGTGCCGGACAGGCTGAAATGAAATTTGCACCGAAATAAAACGCTCTGAGCTGAGACTTTCCCATCATCTTTTGTCTCCTACCAACATCCTCGCTGCGAAAGGGAGGGATTTTTAGCAAACAGCATCTCGAGTTACCGGGAAGGGGAGCCTGAGCCCTCATCCGAAGGGATTTTGGGACGTTCCGGGCTGGCCCTCTGCAACAAGCACAGTCAAACATTTGAATTTTCCGAATTCCTTCTTTATTTTCAGAAGTTCAGAATTCCACTCCGAATTTCTTCTTTATTTTCAGAAGTTCAAAAAAGAAACCCACGCACGCAGAGTTTAGAATATTTCTCTGATTAAATGCTTGCAAAATAAAAGAGAAATCTCACTATTTTAAATCTTTATATGCTTCAGAGGTTCAGCGTTTGGGTTTTTTTCCCCCTTTTGACAATTAGAAATTATTTTTGGCTGCTATGTAGCTAGCAAAGGTTAATTGGGCTTGCTGCTGTAAAATACTGAATTCTGATCACTTGATTAATGAGGTGTCAGAAGCCACAAGTAACCAACACTTTTTTGAAGGGAAAACACTGAAATAAAATGTAGTTTTAAAGATTTTGTGTTTCTCCCACTTCTCTTCCCACCCTAGAACAGGCAGCTGTTCCAAAGGCAGTTGAGTTTTCAGTCAAAAATATAGAATATAATAAAAAAAATCAATACTCCAGTTAAGACTGGAGTAGCCACAAATTTTGGGGGGGGGTGTAACCCCTTTAATCATGACTATGAAATGGGATTTTTGGGCCAGGTAAAGTGATGGAGCCTCACAGGAGCTGCCTAAATTCCCTACCTGCTTCCTTCCCTCCCATTCCCACCATCAATAACAGCACAGAACACGCAAATTTGGATGAATCCTCAGCTAAAAAGAAATTTTCATTTGGAGAATTTCGATAGACTCCACACAATTTTAAGGAACATAAGTTTCATGTGTATTTGTCTTATGCCTGCAATGAAAAAAAAAACCCAAAACCCCTGTGGTAAATCGTGTTCTGCTCCCATTTGACTCCACTCAGGAGCAAAGCGATCCCTCTCTGGTTGTGGTATAGATGCACTTTGTCACAATAAACCACTGTATATTATGTTTATATATGTCCTTCAGGCATGTCACAACAGTTTGGCATTCGGGGCCGCTCCACCACTGTGTACATTAAATAGTCATGTAGTTACATTAAACAGTGGGGAGTTCACACTTCACAACCACTCAGTGCTTTAAAACAGATGTGGGCTGTCTGCTGTCAGCCTGCGAGAGAGAGAATGAGGAGGATCTTGGTGGGAATTTAACCTCCGGATGATCGAGGGCTCCCCATTCTCTCCCCACCCCTCTCCCCCCAGAACCCCGGTTCCAAAGGAGGAGGATGGAAACAAATAAATAAGTAAATAAATAAGTAAATAAATAAATAAATAAATAAATAAAAATAACCGGGCCTTGCAACTTTGGGAGCAGCAAGAGCAGAGCTGGGAAGGGAGGGGGCCGGGGGGCCATTCGGAATTCGGAGGACTCTGTGGCTTGGAATATTTTTGAGTGGGGTGGGCTGGAGAGAGAGTACCCAGGGATTTACTGACAGGAGAATTTTTGACAGTTGATGGACAGATGAATTCCGTCATGGAAGCGTTAGTCGAAAGCAGCAAGGCCAGATGGAAACTCACAGCTTGTCTTTAATATTAATTTTCTCCCCCCCTCCTCTCCTTTTTTTTCTTTTGCAGGAGATCAGAATTCCCTAATTCCCTAAAATGTTTCAATGCATCTTGAGGTATTATTTTTCCAATGCCTTTGCCCACCTACTCTTAATAAGAAGTGCTCCTTTGTGTTAATGTTATTTTTTTTTCGCTTTCCTCTCTGCTTATTCCCCTGCCCCCCCAAGAGTCAAAAGAAATCAAGGAGAAAGAAAAAAAATAAATCAGTTTAGCTACACGGCTGTTAAAAACTCTGGCTGGCTTAAAATACACCGAGATGCCTCATATATTAACCTTGTGCAGGATTTTAAAGATACCGATGAATCTTGGTGAGTTTTAGCTAAAAAGAACCAAATAAATCCCTGAAAGAAATTAAAATTAGGAAGGAAGCCCTAATGACATCATCTGGTTTTTAACAGAGAAAAAAGCCACAGGAGTGGGAGTGCAACTGTGTCACTGTCCAGAGATGGTTTTTCAGCAGTTACACAGAAAAAAGTCTCTTGATTAAAAAAATTAGATACAACAGAGAATCAAATATCAGCCAAAAAAAAAAAAGTCACACATTTCTAGATTTTTCTTCCATATTTGTTCACAAGCTTGACTGTCAGAAACATCTCTCTCAAAATCAAAATTGACTCCCACTATCCCACAGTGGCCCTTCAAAAAACCCAGAAAATAGAATATTTTAACAGCTTCATTTCCCTAATATATACTTGTGAAACTGATGTAAATAGACAATGATGGCTGTACTGAAAAAAATTTATGCCACCATCCTCCTTTTCAGAAGTCCTATATTCAGTTGGGAATAAACCATATGGTCCTATCATAATTTAGCATGTAGGATCCTATGGATATTTACTCAGTAGAATTCCAAGAGGGAAGAAATAAATATTTTTTCCAGCTACTACTCTGGTGAGTTAAATCACATTGATGCAAAATTTAGAGGTACATTCACAGAAGTGTCAAAATACTTGGAGAAAGGACGTTTTTGTTCCAAAAACTCACAGAACTCATATTTAACGTTCCCAACAAAAGGATGCTCATCCCAGCTTGGAGCTCTCAGCCAGTTCAGAGGGATTCTCTGTAAGTGTTGCTCCAATCCTGCTGCACATTAACAGGCTCCAAGATTAGTATTTCACATTGAAATTAGAACATATGCACATCCTGTATATTTGTTTTCTTCTCAATCTTGGTTATGTGCAAACATTTGCCATGCAGGATGATTGACATGCAGCACGATGCCCTTTTGTAATTGCAGTAATTAAACATTTGGCCAAACTGCTGAAATCAGGGGGATGTGATGGAGCTGCAGTTTGGGGGAAGAACCAAATCCCACTTTCCTGCTGCAGGCAGGCTTACTTCCAGGGATCTGTTTGGGGCAGTAATGGTTTGCACAGAACTTCGGCCTCAGAGCTTCCCTGCAGCAGGAATTGTGATTTGCACTCTTCAATCCAAACTTTGGGAAACGTGCAAGGATCGCGCAGAGACGAGGCACGGAGCAATTATTCCAGTTTTAGTGCAAGCTCCATGCCCAGTCAAGCACGGCTGCTTTAACATCCAACCTACAAATATTTCATCAGGCACGTGAGATCTTTGCATTTCTGCTGGACTCAGATGCCTCCTCGGAAGGACATTCACGATTCCTTCACTCCAGCACAGTCCTGCCCTCCCTGACAACGCACTGGGAATTCGAGGGCTGCAAACCTCCACCAGCTTAGGCTGCAAATTGAAGGGAACAAAACAAGCTCAAAAAGAAAAACACAAGGATCTAAACTGGATCCAACCCAAGGAGTAGCTCAGACTGCAATCTCACATCCCAACGCCCATGCCTGTGAATCTGGAAATGAATCCAAACCTTGTGGCTCAGACACATCCTTATTCACAGCTGCAGTTTTCACATAGTTTCGACACAAAAACAGCCCCATTAGCCACCCCCGCAGGTCAGGAAGTCCTCTCAACCTTATTTACAAATCTGCTCCTATTTTTGAGTGTGGAAATGCACCACCTTCCTTCTCCAGTCATCACCCTGTCAGTCTCCCATCTTACACAAAATATAGGATTTAAAGAATTTTATGTGTACCTTAAAGCAGGGGTTGGGAATTTTGACCTCCCTCCATTGCTAATAAAATAAAACTGCCCAGAACCTTCATTAGAGGTGAGTCCCTCCGTGTTCCATTTATCCTGTGGGCAACAATCTCACAGGCAGATTTAAGTCAGGAAGGTGGGATGTCCCCAGGAACTGGGTACCCACCAAACCAGTGAATGATTCAGGGCTCAATGGGAATCCCATCACACCCAAGGACAGCTCAGACCGACAACTGCCCAAACTCAGTCGGATCATTTTAAGCACATTGCAAAGATCTGGAGTTTTAAAACTGAGATCAGTTTTGTCAGTCAGAGTTGCACATGTCCTGGATAACAGAGCAGGATCTGAGCTGTAGAAACATTTCTGATTCCGGTGGATGATAAAACCTTTCAGCCACTGATGCAGATCCCATCCAGCATTCCCTGACAAATTAACAGGCTGATTCTTGACAAAGCACTGCTTGGCAGCAATTTTATTGTAAAGTGGGTGATTAGAAAGAGGTGTCTGACTCATCTTTGGTGTGGGATACAGTCTGTGGAAAGGGAATGAGTCAGGAACTCAGTGGAGCAGGGCTTTTAGATGGGGAACATAACCCAACCTCATCACAGTGGGCACAGAGAGGCACAGCAGACCCGTGGGCACTGAGGAGGGGATTCCCAGAAGAGATGGCAGCACCAACCACGTCCAAGAGCAGCCCCATCCCACACCAGTTCCCTGCCAGCATGAATCAGAAGGTGGATTTTTCCAAGTGTATTCTATCTTCAAAGACTATTCCTCTTTCCTTTTTATTTTTCCTTTCAATAAATTGCTGCTTCTCTTCACTCTCCATCCCCTTCCTTTGACCTGCTCTCCTGTGCTCCATGCAGGGTGTGGACAGGGGTGGAAAAGGCTGGGTGGAACTGTGGAATCATCAAATATCCTGAGTTGGAAGGATCATCAAAGTCCTGCACAAGACACCCCCAACAGTCCCACCACGTTCCGTGTGGATGGAAAGAGATGGAAAGGCAGCTTCCTGTCTGCCCAGCATTAACTTTGGTATTCATAGGGTGAATTTTTGGTGGAGCTGGGAAGGGCTTGGTGCTCTCCTGAGGAATTATTTTTGCCCTCACGTGACAGCCTCTTGCCTGCCTGATTGCTGTCCCCCACCCTCGGGCTGGCTGCACTTCAGTGGGCCCGTGGCTCTCCTGGAAAACACTTGTGGGGTGACACGTGCCAAATACTATAATCTACAGGTTGTTGTTAGAGTGGTTATGTGTTATTAGCAGCAGGAATGTGCCTTCAAGTGCAGTTTCTGAAAGCATTTGATAAACAGCCACTAAACATCAGCCCTCTATGCCTCTCGTTTCTCACCTCTTTTGTGTCTTACTTTGTTGAGCTTTTTCCTTGCCTTTCTTTTCCATGATGTTTCTATACTTCAAGATTGTCTCATCAACCCCAGCCTCAGGGTTTGAGGGGGGTTTAAGCATTAATTTTACATCTTCTGGCATCTCTGCCTTGTGTTCACACAGGGTTTTGTCATTCATAATCCTCTAGGATTTCTCCTGTGTTACTTTCATCTGGTCCAAATTTTAATTCAGGACCAGGATCAAACCCTATCACAGAATCCTGAAGTGTCCAAGGCCAGGTTGGACGGGGCTTGGAGCAACCTGGGACAGTGGGAGGTGTCCCTGCCCGTGGCAGAGGGTGGCACTGGATGGGCTGTAAGGTCCCTTCCAACCCAAACCATTCCAGGATTCCGTGAGGATACATTCCCTTCCCAGTCCACCCAGCAAAAAGCTTCAGCAAAGGAGCTAAACCTTGGAGCAGAGCCCTTTTCCACTCTGCCCTCCCAGTGAGGGGAGAAGCTGAAGGGTCCAGGCTCCCATGTGGTGACAGTGCTGCCCAGATGTGTATCCCACCCCTGCACATCTGTTCAGCATTTCCAGGGGGTTTGCACTGGTAGTTTTACAGCTGTTTAGGCATGTAAGTAGCATCTACACTTAAAAGATTCCATAAAGGGGAGGATGGGGGGAGAGGGGATGAGATATGAAGCAGAAATGGAGAAATAGAATAAAGAAGGTGGCCAGATGCTGCTTAAAAACCTGGGATAACACTCCTTTAAATTTTGTGCCTCTTAAAAACACATTTCATTTCGCAGGTTTATTTTTTTCAACAATACCCTGAAACATAAAGGAAATGTTGTGCAACCACTACTCATAGTTAAGAGCAAAACAACAGCTGTGAGAAAGCTACAAATTCCTTCTAGAGCTCAAAAGACAATAAAGACTTTCTGGAGTGGAGACATTTTATACTTGAGCTAAATATCAAATGATGCTTAGATGCCAAAATATCATTTATTTTCTGTCTTAATGAAAAAAAATCCAGAGTCAGATGGCCAAGTCCTAAATTGCAAAAATTAGAAGTAAAATACGAACAACCTACAAGGAGTTTAATAAACAAGGAGTTTTTTAATAGAGAAATTTCAAGTTTTATAAGTAATGTGGAAGTTTTTATTTATTATTGTTGGTTTAGATTGCTTAAGGTCTTCCTTTCTTTAAAGCCAGGCTCATTAATTGCCATGATCATGGGATCTAAGCTCTCACAGAGTCTCAGATAACAATATTTATTGAAATATTTTGCAGAAACTGATATCACAAAGCATAAAGGTCTAGGAAAGAGCTCAGAGATAATCCAGTTGTCCATATTTTGGCCTCACTTCCCTGATCCAAGCCTTTGAGGCTGACAGCACCTGCCACAGTTCTCATTAGGGCAATCCAGCCACAGATATTCAATGGTCGGTCCAAAAACAATCCAGGAAGGTTGGGCTGGTTTCACTGAGCACCAGCAAGATACCAGGGGGTTTAACCAGAACATTGTCCATGGTCACACAAAACCACAGATAACCAGGAAACACAAGGACGGGCGCATCCCGCAAATCCTACTTTGCTCCGTGTTCTTTCACAGGAACACTGGGCCCTTTAACCTCAAACTTGGCCTCTGACCTGAGCCAGCACCAGGCACCATTTCAGAAGAAAGTCAGCACAAAGTTCATCATAAAGCCATGAAGAAGTTTGCTTTAGCCCCGAAAAGGGAGTTTTAATGTCTCTTCACAGCTTTCCTTTTATTAATCAATATAGCTTTGATGAATTGCATCTTCCCTGGTAGAAGGGTTAGGGGGAGGGAACAGATTTAAATCCATATAAGTAGTTCTCTTATTAAGTCCCTGTTTTTCCATTAAACTTCCTGTCATCTTTGTCAAAGCAGTTGTTTAACCTCTCCATGTCTTGTTCTCCTTTCAGCCTCTCTGTGTCTTGTTTTTTACTCAACTCCTCTGTATCTTTTTTTCCCCTCACCTGTGTTGTGCCACAATAATACATTAAGTCCTCTTCGTGAACTTTACACTGAATTTAAAAGTCAAATAAGCAGTTCTTTGTAGGGGCTTACCCACCTTTACATGTGGGAAGGCCTAAGACATCAGTAGCTGGCTTTTTGCAACTGCCTTGGCTAGGGAAACAATTTCCTTGGACAGGCTCTTAAAAAAGTCACCAGGGCCCGGCACAGATCGAGTTACAAGATGGGGGTCCAACACCACCAATCCATAAACCACAGAATGATTTGGTCCAGCGTTGCTCAAAGGCTGCCATTCATTTTGGCTGCTGTTTGCAGGGAGCTCTTGCCTCATGCAGCCCTGCAGGTCATTTATTAACGGTAACTGTGGAGCAGACACAAAATGCCAACTTTGGTGCTTGGCAATGGCACACAGGAAAGGGGTCAGCAGAGAATCAGGCCCCTCAGAAACACACCACAACATTTGTAATGGATTTTATATTTATACAGATTTAAACTTGTGAGTTCAAGGCACGAGGCATCAAATAAAAGTCATTATGTTTGTGGGATCTGCAGAGTGAGGTAGCTCCGCTGCAAAGAGGGCACTGCCTGATCCCTGGTCAGGTTATTCCCTGAGCTCCAGCTCTGCAAGCACGGCACTGAAGGAACTGGTTCAATAGCTGAAGCCCAGCCTAAGTTTAGAGTCCAGATCCTACCCTGAGCTCTGCTCCAGGCTATGGGATTATTTGGCGAGTTGCTGAGACCGTATTTCTTCTTTTATGGGCTCGGATCCATGGGAGACAAACGGCTGAGTGCCTCCAAAGCTCCCAGCCTTGGGTTTAGTGGGTGTTCAGCAGAGTGACAGGACTTCCCCTCGTCACTGGGGCAGTGGGAAGCCAGATCTCCACACAAGAAACCAGAAGCAACTGCAGTGGGGGCCATAAAAGGACTTTGGGAAAGAACACAACAGCATCACTCATCAGATGAAGTGCAGAAAGGGAAACAAAACTGTCATTAGCCTGCCCAACTGCAAGGGAAAATGGGCCCATATTCACAACAGTTTAAGCAAATCAGCCTACTTTGTAATTAGCAAGAACATACCCACTGTCAATTGCCACAATGTGGGCTTATTTAAATAATACATAATAAATTTTGGTTGTGCTGCCATATGCCCGGAGTTAGGCATAAATACTCCACTGTAGAGAGGTAGGAAGGAAAAAAAACAATTGAGAAAATGATAACACCAATAAAAACCTGCACAGAAGACTTTACATCCCGGGCTCTCTATGAGAGGTCCAGAACATAAACCGTGTAGTCCCAGCAATGACATCAGCTCCTCTTCCTGAAGAGATTCTGTCAGATGATAAATGAGCAGATCCGCAACCCCACCTCACACCTCGATGTGGAACAGTGCACAATCCAAAGGAATGTGGGGCCAAAACACACAAGGGGCAAGAATACGTTAAATGCAAAAATCTGCTCTCTGCAGAAAGCAACAATCGAGCCGAGCCCAGACCTGTCACTCTCTACGGACTCACAGAGAAAAATTATTCCAAAAAAACATTAAACATGAATGCACCTACTTTCAGCATTATTTCCCCTCTGTTTTTTCTTTTTTTTTCCTTTTCTTTATTCCTCTCTCCCCATCAGCCCCCCTCTCCCTGTTTCTACATCTGTACTTTATTCAATGAACACATCTGCATTCTTTCTTTCTGTTTTTGGCCAGAAACTCTATCCAACCTTTATCACTGACACCTCTCTGCAGTTTCAAATTCCAACCTTGTGCCAAATCCCCATTTCCTGCTGCTTAATTTCCATTCATTTACTCTTGTTTTTGCTTCTTCTGCCATTCCCAGCATGGACCAGCTCCAACCCAGCTTCTTCTAATTTTTTAAGGAAGGCTCCCTATTGAGTGCTATTGGAACTTGATCCTCTGCTCCAAGCCAATGGCTGGCTATTGTTTATACTACCTAACAACAGTTGCCAATATTACTGCTTTTTTCCTTTTCTTTACTTCACTCTCTAAGTGTATATCCTAAGACCCAAGAGAACTACTCTCCACATATGGTGACCCATTAGGTCTGGTTTTATTATTACTTCTGCAGAATCTGAAGTAGCCTCTTTATATATTTTTTTTTAAATGGTTGAAAATTTAAAAAAAAAAATCAAGTAGAGAGTCTGTGGTGTCTTGTTTACACAGGTCTGTTGATCTGGCTCTGGACATGTGGAATAATCTGGCATTAGGATTGTGGTCTTTAAAGAAAAATCATCCTCTCAGTGGCTCATTTAAGGGTGTGTTTCATGCAGGTGGAGCCCAAAAGCTGAGCTGCAGCAGAACTGAAGTCCTCACTAAAACTGTCCAGAGTAAAAGAACTTTCCGGGTTCTAAATTACACAGAACTGGTCTGGGGGGGGGCTGCAAAAAGTCTCTCCTCTTTTCACACATAAAGGAAGTGCTGTTAATAAATGGGAAGCAGAGTCCCAGTGCTGTCACCCTGAGCAGGTGTCAGGCACCAACAGACCACAGAGGATCAGGGAAAGGACCAGAAACTGAGGTGAAAGTAGCCCTGAACAAACCAGGGTTACAGGGAAAGGTTTCCCTTAAGTTGCATGTGGAAAGGGCTGGAGCCCCCCTTCATGACCACTGGGTTTGGTGCCTTTCTTCCATAATCATCAAGTCTTCTTCTAGATCAGCTTCTCCTTAACACCTGCTTCCTCCTGGCCAGCTCATCCCAGCAATCCCAATACATTTTTTTGGACTCCCACTTCGAAGCATCCTCACAAACATCTCCATCTCTCCCGAAGTCTTTCCCACTGTTATGGGAGCTGACCACTCCATAAGTGCTTTTATTCAGGGCCTTTGAAACTTAAATAAACATTCCTGGCATCACTATTTTCAGCGCCCGTGCCTTACCCCCCTCTCCAAAATAACTCCTGCACCCAAGGAGCGATAGCAGAATTAGGTCCTTCTGTTCTTTCCCCTCTGGTGTAATTCAGAATTTCAACCTGCAGCTTTCAAAACCTTTACCCCTTCTTAGATTTGGGCCTTTCCTTTTAACCTAATGACTGTAGATCTGAACTTTGGACAGTGAACCACCATTATTCAAATATTTCTTCTCTCTCTGATAGGAGAGAACCTAATTCTGAGGGGGACCTCCATGTATTTCACTTTGGTGGGAGCTGCTGGTTTTGCAGCTGGCAGAATCCCATCCTCTCCCTTAAGCTTCTCACTGACCTCCCTGTGAGACGGAGAGAACCCAACCAACACTTAGGTTCAAAATACACCCAGACACAGACAAAAACTTCAGGCCCAGAGTGTGCACTGTGCTCCAACACATTCCCTGTCCCTGGCTGGAGCAGCACTGGTGTTAAAGCTTGGCCTTTCAAAGGCAGTTTTGCCTCCTCGGAAGCTTTTATGGCTCAGATGTGTTGCAAACTTTGCTACATTGACTTTTTATTTATTTATTTATTTATTATTTATTTATTTATTTGCTCTATTCAAAGTAATCTTAGGAAATTTTAAAAGCAACACAGTTTTTCACAGTTCTGGTCCTGTTTCCACGTTTTCCAGCAGTGCTGGGGGCTGACACTGCCTCTCACAGCCCTTCCACGAGCTCTACCCAAAGGCAACAGTTGTGTGGCCAGGTCCACCTGCCAGAGACAAGTTATAATTATGAGGAGAATAAAGTGAGGTTTCTGCTTCCAGACAGGGAGTGACACAGCCTGGCAGGCCAGGGGTAAGGGTAAGCCTCGGAAAAACTGTTTTTTCTGTGTGTCTCTGAACCAGACAGTAAAACAGGGTGTGAAGTGCAGTGCGGGTTTCGTGAATCACAGCAACACTCCAGGACTGGTTTGAGCTCTGCTGTTCACCTCTCCTGCAGTGCTGCCACCTCCTCCTCAAGGTCAATACTTGTTCTTCTCTCTGTTTGGACTGGGAACTCATCAGAGCAAATATTCTATTTCTAAATCCCTAAACCCAGAGTTTTTCCTCCACATTGGTGTGCCAAAGGCACTCTGACAGATCTTCAACCCCACGTTCCAGACCAAGTCAGCCAAGGTCAGTGAAAGGCTTCCACTGACATCAGCTTTCTGTTCAGAAGTCACAGTTCCAGCTAAGTGCATCCTTACCCCATGTTAATTAAGACACAGAGCAAAGATCTCAGCGAAGCCGAAGCAGTCTTGTATGCATGAGCTCCAGTGACTCTAAATAAAGCTTCATCCCATCTCCTGTTATCTTGACCTGCTAGCAAGTGTGAACACTAAACCCAAGTTTCCTCTCCACTCCATTTATCCAGCCCCTTGTGATCTGTGCATCTGTCTCCCATTTATTTTTATGAAGATATTGTCCTCAGCTCAGAACATTCCTCTAACGCGGGGGATTTTCTCTAACTCCCGTGTTTAATACTTCTTTACACGCTTCATTTGTTACACAGCACGGCCTGAGCCCAGCCCAGCCCCACCCCAGCAGCACCTCCTGGTGTGGGGCATTGAGATACGGGGTGCAAGCACAAAAATATTCTTTTATTGCCTCCTTTAATTGATTACCAGCATTTAAATGGCACAGGAAGAGCCAGTCCCTGCCATCAAACTGGAGCAGCAGCCAGGCAGGGATAACACGAGTGTGTTCACACAGCCACGTGACTGAAGATGAAGTGATTTACTGGTGATCAAGATCACATGTAAACTCGTGTCTGCTGAACCAACCAGCAATCTTTTTTAAAAAAAAACCTAGTATTATCTTGAAGCTAGGGTGTTGTACCAGTTTTTTCCTCATTAGGAGGATATTCCTACTGGAATTCTGGTTGTTCCTGCTGACCCAGAAGTAGGGATCACAAAAGTGATACATATTTATCCTCAAAAATTTTGCACTTTTAATCTTCTAATCACGTGGCTTAGAAAAAACCTAAAAGTGTCACCATCGTGATTAACAGCATTTTTACAAATACGGAATCACGTCTCAAGTTTCAGTGTGCAGTGCAAAAAGCAAAAGGAGATTTACAATTTGTTACGTTTTTCACAGGAAGCAAAGACATTAAGAGTGCAAAAATATGTTATTATCACCTTTTAAAATAAGGGGGTTGATTTTAAGACAGAATTCAGTTTTTAGACCCAAAATCATGAAAAATTCTAATCTTAAGTCAGCTCAAAATTTCCTATTTTTAGTATTTCAAAACTTTTCATTTGGGATCTCTGAAATATTTTAGTGAATAAAAGAAGAAGTTGATTAACAGCACAGCTCTATTGAAAACACCAAGTTCTGCTTAATGTAAGAGCCATTCAGCAAAATGAGAAAACTTTGCTGTCAGAGAGGAGAGAGCCTGAGGGGGACAAGACTTGCACAAGAGGATCTGCAGCAGATTTAGCAAATTACTCACATCTCCCCCACCCTTCCCTGAAACCTCACCCCAGCCCGGCCAGCCCCTGTAACCTTGCAGAGATGACACACGAAGCCCAGCACAGCAGGTATCAAGATTTTGGCAATAATTTTTGCAAGTTTAACGCTGGCCAGTGCTCAGCACCGTCATCGTTGGCCACGAGCTCGGGAATTACAAATGTGAGGTTATTCACTCGGACACAGAGGGGCTGACCCACCCCCAAGCCAGTGCTGCGCCCAAGGACCAGCTGAGGGACTGGGGCTTGTCCCCAGCACCAAAAAAACTCCAGCTGGGCACTCCCATATCTCAGTCTGCCCACTTAAAAAATAAATAAATACAAAACTCGTGGTAAAATGCTGTCCTAACAGCCTGGGATTTAGGGACTATGCTCGAATCCTGGTGCTGCCACTGCCCCACGCGAAACCCTCAGGAAGCTGTTCCGCAGGCTGCTGTGCTCTCGGGCTCTGTGTTTGTGCAATGGGGTTTAAAAGCGAGTTCTCTCTCTGGCAGGGACTGTGGTGAGCAGCACCCAGCAGGGCCAGGCCAGCTCCCAGCACTGCTGGGACACAAACTGGTAACTTTTGATGCGAATAACTGTAACCATCACTGTAAATGATCAGAAGGTGGGGAAGGCACAATCCAAATAAATGTAACAACGTGAATAAACCCAGACAAATAGATGCCACATATTTTGCTGGTGACTCGTGTGTCAGAACAAATTCCCATTTTGTAAGAAACCTCTACGTTATGACATCATTTTGAAAGTATTTTGGTGATTCTTTCCCCGTCCCAGATCAAGTCTGCTTCCCTCTTGGTAGCTCTGCACCCCCAGAAGCCTGGAAATCTTGCTAAGGATAAAAACCAGGGGTCTCAGCACGAGGCACAAATTCCCCCTGTGCATTTAAGCCCTTCTTAAACCTCCGAGAGGAAGCAGCTTTCAGCTCACTCCAGCACACGACTGCAACACAGGATATTTTTCCAGCTCACTGGTATTTCATAAGTACCATTTGTTGTCATGTGGTTAAATTAAAAACTCAGGATATCAAACATCAAACAGTATGTTAATGTCAAGTATGCTTGAATAAATACTAAAGAGTTCAACTGACTGAAATACGTGGACTACGAGCTAATTAAGAAAGAAGCAGGTGTGAAAAAAACCTAATTTAAGCAATTTTTTTTTTTACAATTAATAATGTTTACTTGTAGTTCCCTTTATAATAAAGCTCCGGTTTAACCTCCAGAGAATTCGTAGCTGTAATCCAGCATTTTAAAAATAATAATTGAACACTGGGTTTTTAAAGGGAGATCAGTTTCCAGACCTGGATAATCTGCCTGGCACATACTCAGAGAAGGGTTTTATTTTAAATAACGGTGCATCTTTGTATCCACTGGATCAGTTACCAAATTATTCCAGCAAATCTACAAAACAAGCCCAGGTCGGTGTCTGCCGTACTAATTCCTGCAGGGATTAGAGCAGGAGCACGGAGGGAAAGGCTCGGTGTGATTGCTGCAAACCCCATCCACTTAGCAAAACAAACACAGGTAATTTGGAGGCTGAGTTTTTTCCAACTTCTCAGAGGAGCAGTGTGTCTGTGACATTATGGTCTAGTTTTACATAAGAAAAAAAACCCCAAAAACAAAAACCAACATTAAGGTTTTTATTTGAACTGTTCTGGCAGCACACGCACAGCCAATCAACTAATCCAAGGCCGTATTTAACAGAGAATTTCTTTCCAAGAAGGCAAATGGAAGTACAGGAGGAGAAAATGGCTACAGATGTAAAAACAGACCTGGAATATTTCATTGACATGACATATCTACTGCATTTAATTAAAAGAAGAATGTATGGGAACAATGCATCCTACTCAATTCGGGTCAGGGGAACAAAACAGGACTGGATTAGATAGGACAACCCTAATCCCCAGGGAGATTCCCATATTTAATGGGAGCGCCACATGTTTGATATGTAGGGAAGCAAGTGGGTGTTCCTGGACTTGATCCACTATTCATCATAATACCACAGCCTTGTTCATTCCCAGTGAGGAGGCTTAAAACCATGAAACCATATGTGGAATATTAAAAATCATTTAAAGTTAAAACGAACATCATGAAGCCGAGCACTGGGGCTGAGGCTGCTGTCCAAGAGCCCTCGGAGTCTCGCTGTTCCCGGGAAAGGCAGAGAGGGAATTCACTCATGTGCTCACACACATCCCCTCAGAGTGGGATCTTCAGTGCAAAGAACTCCTCCCCAATACTGCAGCGAGCTCATTATCAATAATTGATGCCCCTTTAATACCTACAGCATCAATGCTTTCATTTATAATTAAAGATCAGAAATTCCACTTCTATTTTTCCCCTCCTACTAGCTGGTGTTTAAACTTTTTATTTTTTTCCCCCCTTTTTCTCCCTGACATTAAATTGTTTCTCAGACACAGTCAATAACTTTACTATATTCTCATTGCCTCTGAATTAATCATGGCTCTGCACTAACCACATGGAATTTAATTTCCCATAAGAGAAATGTTTACTTTGGTTTACTTTGTTGGAACTCGACATACTTATACAGTCTATAAAGATTTACTGTAACATATTTTGTTAAGCAACATTAAAGCCTGTGCTGACAGACCTTGTCTTGCATTACTTCACTTATATTCAGGTCTTTAATGCTTTTGCTCTTCACCAATGGGGCAGCAGGACCAGCTTAGAAATGCAGGTTTTAAAAGTACATGAAATGCAGGAATCTTGGGGCCATGTTCTGTCCTGAGTTTATTCAGAGCAAACCACCCCCTCCTTTGCATGAATTTCATTGCACTCATTACAGGCACGGGGATGAACGAACAGAACACAAGAACTTTGCTATTTAATTCCTTGTTATAATTGGATCTAAATTTATTGCATACGAGAAGCAAAAGAGAAAATAAAGTAAAGATATGATAACGCCAGATGAAGCAGTCCAGGGAGAGGAAAATTTGAGGATTGCAGCCTTGTGGTGCAGCATGATTAGATATTGGGAAGGAATTCCTCCCTGTGAGGGGCTGGGATGGAATTCCCAGAGAACCTGTGGCTGCCCCATCCCTGGAAATGTCCAAAGCCAGGCTGGAGTAACCTGGGATAGCGGAAGGAAAGCAGAAATCCCTGTCCTCCAGTAGTCCACTGAAATATTCAGAGGTTCTGTGCTGTAAGTGCCACCAAAATCCATGGGAATTGCCATAGATCAGTGCCAATGGAAATTGAATTTGAGGTCTCAGAAGCAGAAAATTCCCATAAATATCCAAGCACTGGAAAGCAGAACTGCACACACACATCAGGCAGTCCCACTGCATTCGAGCATCCTGCTGCTAAATGTTAAGCAACAAGAACTAAAATATTTACTGTACCACTGAGCAAACTTGGCTAGGGAATTTAGGGAATTCTACTTAGTGCCAGCAAGTTTTGGCAAAAGAATCAGCACAGTATCTGGTGGTAACTGTGCTGGTCACCCTGATTTTCCCTCTCTCCACAGTCTGATGTTTAATTCACATTCTAACTGCGAGATGGACTTTTACCCCAGATCCAAAATTCACAGGCAGTGGAAGAAGGGGGGAAAAAGGGAAGTTTAAATTAAAAAAAGCCCAGATTGTCTTAAGTTCTGGTGAAATCAGAGCTATCAGTGCCTGCGGATATGAATTCACATTCAGACGCACATTCTGGGGGTGGGAGTTGGCAGCTGGGTAGAGAAGAAAGGAAAAAGTGATTTTGAAATGTATTTATTAAATCACTGCTGAGAACAGAGGGGGAAAGAGGAGCCTGGGAATCCGCTGCGGAGGCTGAGCCGATGGGAAGACAAAGAGGCCACAGCACTATAGGAAAGGAACTTTTTAAAAAAAGAGAAAGAAATCGCCCCAAATTTTCACACATCCCCCAAGCGAGAGAAACATTTGCCTTAAAGAGACAGGACAGGAACCTGCGAGACAATTTGATATCAGGACACTGCCTTGCAAATATTTTGCACGAAGGCAGCATTTGGGGTGTCCCCGCCAGCTTTACATGGAACTACTCATGTTAATGAGCTTTTAGAGTAATTAACAGTTTATTGCAGGGCGTGGTAATGCTGCAGATAACGGGGCTCCATCAAAGTCAGGGCAGCTCGCCTGGGTGCTGGTTTGGCCGGTGACCAACCCTGCAAATCCTCAGGGATTGTGCCAGAAGGGCTGGACCAGTTTCCAAAGGTCCCAAAGCAGCATCTCCTCACCCACAGATCCTCTGGGAAACCCTTTCCTTCCTGGTGTCAGCCCAGGCTCTGGGGAGTGAACCCAGAACTGCCTTCCTCCTCCCCCCGCGCTGGGAGTGGGAAGAGCAGACCAAGGACAGCCCTTTCCTCGCCCTCTGCAGCAGAATTCCCTGATTTCCTGGGGTCACCGGGATGCTGAGGATCGGGATCACACCGGTGCAGTTCCTCAGCATCGCACCAGGTGGCTTCAATCACCTGTGCCAGGCACTCACCGAATTATTGTTGTGCCCGTTATAACAAATAAATATTATACAGTGCTTGTTTATGATTCTTATCATGTTGCATCATGACACTGAAGCCCGTCAGAAGACTGGGCTGTGCAAGGAATAATTTCCTCTAAAATCAGAGCTGGTGAAAAGCTATTTTTGTTAAACTTAAACAAACAAAACTTGCCATTGAGGGTGCCCTCTCTCCCAGATTTTTCCTATGGCTGGGCAAGAGTGAGAAAGAGAGTATCTTATTAAATTTTTATTCCTTTTGCTGTCTTCTTCTCCAGCCTCAATTTTCTATATAATAATCCCAGAACAGAAAAACAGAGAAAAAATAATTGTATAACAACTCTTTCAAAAAGCTGTGAAAAACTAAACGATAAACACAGCATTCTGAAAAATCCAAAGTATTATTGAATAAGTTTTTTAAAGATGTACAGAATTTGCTATTATTTGGGAGTTTTCCCCATGAAAGTCACCTGAATTCTGCTTTTATTTCTGTACATTTAAACTCAAACACAGCAGCCCAAGCCTCAGGAGCCTGGATGAATAAAAAACAAATTGCAGTCTGACTCTCTTCTCCCAGCTCCCCCCATCTGCCCCGGCCTTCTGGGAGCAGGAGCCTCTCCGAGCCCCACAGAAGCAGGTGCAGGGGTATTGAAGTAACAGAAAATCATTAAATTAATTAAGCTCTCCTCAGACTTGCAGACCGGGAGAGTTGCTTTCGTTGCCCCGGTAAAAGAGCCCACAACAAACAGAGCCGCTCGTGGGTCACTTCTCCCACCCTTCCACACCTGCCTGGACAGCACAGGCTGGGAATGCTTTTGGAGCACTTTCCTTCTCAGGAAAGGTTTGGGGGAATTGTTTTTGCCCCATGTGAGTTTGTGGCTTGGAAAATCCCTCCTCAGAGGGCAGGATCCTGCTGTGAATCCCTGAATCCTGAAAAGTCCAGAGGAAGCGCAGTCCCCACTGCCACGACCCTTCCGGCCAGAATGGAGTGTTGGGAGTGCTGCAGTGGAAAGAATGCCATGAATCCTCTAAAAAACAACCATCATTTCTCCATTTCTCCTCAGAATCTGCAGGAATATTTGCATTTCTCCTCGGTATCTGCAGGAATGTTTGTATTTCTCCATTCCGAGGTGGTGGGATCCATATGTGGGGAGATGAGGTGCAGGAGGCAAAGGCTTGGCTTTTCTAACCCAGCTTATTTAATTACTTTTATAAAAAATCTTTCTGGACTCTGCACACATCCTTAGATGCCTCAGGTTTTCAGAGCCTGAAAAATAACAAAAATAACTCACAAGATACCCCTGAACCCAGAGCTGTCTCCAATATTGTGTTGTCCCCATGGCTGCTCTTCCCATTCTTTATTCCAAGAACTCCTGGCAGTTACAGTCCATGGAGAATCAGGAATTTTTTCACCATAGATATTCTCTCTCACTAACATGAGCATGTTCCAGTGTTGTAAAAACTGCTCCATGCCCACAACTGATTTAGTTTGCCATTTCTCCAGATTTACCAAGATTTATGGAAAGCTGATAGGAAGCCTCCTAAAATACTTCAGCTCAACTGCACCCATGGTGGTTTGGATGGAGCAGCCTGGGCTGGTGGAAGGTGTCCCTGCCCACGGCAAGGGGTGGAAAAAGATGGACTTTAAGGTCTTTTCCAATTCAAATTATTCCATGATTCCATAACTTATTGGTTGCAGCCTCTTGAGGTGTTTGTAATTCAGGAAGAGCTGGGGGGTGGAAACCTCACACCCCCAAAAAAAGGGTTCCTGAGAGAAAACCCCCAGGAACATCCCAGGGCAGGATGCAAACACCACTGGTGGCTCTGGCTGTTGATTTATGAACCCTCAATGATATTGTAGCAAAGTCCAGAAGGAGCAGTTTGCAAGAAAAATGATTGCAGGCAAATGGTGGTTGGCATTTTAAATCTCTCACTAAAATTGATAAGTTTGTGTGTGTCACACTTGCTGAAGGTTCCTGAACCAAAAAAAACCCCCTCATCTTGTCTTTGTTGCTGCCTCTGAGCCCCCAGATAAACACCCTTCGTGCTGCTGAAGTCTGCTGCAATATTTACAGTTTTCTGACTCACTGACTTTAATTATACATCTGGATTTTGGAATTGTGTTTGCAAAGCCAAACACAGCCAGGCCGTTTTCCTGCCTCAACCTCCCCTTTTTCTCTGGGGGAGTAGAGGTAAAAAAATCAGCATTTTTCACCTTCCCTTTGTTTCAAGAAAGTGAAAAATAACTTTGCTCTTCAATATTGTTTGAGCCAAGTCCTTTTTTTCAATTTTTCATAATATTTCTGCCTCAATAAAATCTGAAAGAAGTTAAATAAACAAAAAAGTTTTTGAACGAGGTTAAGTGTCTGGCTTAAGCTGACAAAGCCCAGGAAATTGAAAGTTAAGGCCGATAGTAACAAATTTTGGCTCATATGGAAAAGAAAAGGCAAAGACAAAATGATCTGAGCTATAAATAATTCCTGCCAGAACTTCCCATCTTTAGGCTCAGGCCCGCTTGTGCACAGATGGGAGTGCAAGGACACTGTCATACCCCTCCCTATGTTATTTAAATGTTGGTTTGTGTGTTTAATTCTTACCAGCTTCATAAAACACATAATTTACGCCGGGGAACCGGGAGGGACCTCGGGTAAGGGTGTTAAGTAAGCACTTCTGTAAAGGGCTCATTATTTACCTTGAAGACCAGAAAACCACCACTGGAGATGTTTGGTCTCTCAGGTAAATAAGGATTTAGTCTGCAGGAATTAAGAATTCAGATCTTTTTTTTCTCTTTTAAGGCTCATTTGATAAAATACTGAACGTATTTTGTTATTTTTCTGGAGGAACAAAATAAACCTGATTTTCCTCTGTTAGGGCCTCATTGCTCTGGCAATGCCAAAGTGGCTGAAAAACAGAGGCAGTTTTGATTTAAACTTTCACAAAGGTCTAAAGTGACCATGGTAAAGAAAGAAGCCCCTTTGCTTTTCCTGTATCCCTTAGAAAGGTGTTACTCTTCCAGCATCCTTCTGTGGTTTTATTTTCAAGTAGCAGGCCAGACACAGTAAGAATTATTCCCGTTTCAAGAGTAAAAGATCAGAACTTTGTATATACAGTACTTATATTTTTAACTATATTAGTTATGTCTGTTGATTTCTTCTGTGAATTAAGGATTTTTTCGGCATGTCTCAATGATTACACTTCATCAAGAACAGCATCTTAAAAAAACCAAACCCATCACCCATGTCAAGACCATTCAAATTAAAAAACCAGTGCACCTCCTCTGTTAAGATGCTCCAAGACCCACTAATGAAATCCCATCAAGAACCAGGGAATGTTGATAATAATTTAGCAAATCCAGAACAATGCCTGGCCTGTGCTGCTGCCTCAGCATCTGTGCTGAGATAAGGGGGCTCATTTGCAACAGCAAATCATTTAAACTCCTTCAAAATCCAGTCTCAGTTCCTCCTAAACATCTGGGGGTTTTCCTTCAAGATACGGAAAGCAAAGCATGGACAGTGAGAAGTTAATTTATTCAAGCCAGCCTAAGCTGAACTTTTATTCTCAACTCCTAAATCTATGCCCAGCATCATGTATCACATTGGCAAAAAAGGGAGAATACACTTGCAGTGAACTAAGAGGGAGGGGAGGTGTGTTCATTAAAAAAATATATGATTAGATTAAAATAAACAAGAAAAACACAAACCCAAGCCCCAAAGAGGTGCACTATAGAAACTGTACATCAAATACACCCTTCTGTCCTCTAAAGAGGAGGGGGAGGGGGAAAAAAATTAAACCTTGGCTCAGGAACCGAAATCTTGAACTGTTGACTAAACTTTCTGCAAGTTGTCTGCTCACCATACACATCTCTGGATATTGGCAGAGGAGATCTGGAAGTGCTTATGAACTCAGAAATTGCAACATCGGTGCCGAGCAGCCCCTCTGCAATCAGCCCTGCTCCTGTCCGGCCCCAGCCCGGGCTCCTCCATCCCAAACAATCCCTGGGAATTCAGAGCAGCAAGTGTAGGATCCATAACCTGCCCTGCGTCCAAATGAAAAAAAACTGTTGCCAAGGAAACACCCAAATATCAAAATTGAAATATAGCTCAGGCCTTAATGAGCCCGAAAGGAGCTGTAGGAAGTTTACTCAAGTTCAGCAGAGATTTTTGGCTGAATGTGGGGAAGAGATTATTAAAAGAGATCCCAGCTCCGTGGTGGAGGCAGGAGAAGGAGCACAACACAATTTTGCAATGTAACTGTGCTTAAAAATCCTCTCTCACAATTTTTTCTTCTCTCGGGCCAGCTGCAAACCCCTGAAAACACAATAAAATTGTGAACATTACCGAAAGGATACAAAAAAACCCCACAAACCTGCATTTGGGGACAAAACCAAACAAAAAGGAGCAAAACTTGTAATGTTAGCACAATGATGCAACCTTAAAAAAAAAAAAGGTTCGGTTTTCCAAGAACTGCATTTTTCTGACATCTTGTGCATATTGAGGTCCGTGGAGACTTCCCATTTTCCACACTCAGCACTTTGAGGGTCAGGGAGGTCAAGGTACCAGAATTCCCAGTGGATGGCAGAGAGTTCATCCAGAACAATCGAGCTCCTGGCTGTGCCTCCCCCCTCGTTACCGGGCTGCCACTGGGGGAGAGGAATGGCCACTGCCACGAGCACTGGGAAACCCAGAGGCACAAGATTAATTGGGGATGGCCCCTTCCCTCAGTGCTTTCATTCTTTAAAGTCATAACCCAACATCTACCCCCAAAAATACAAATAGAAGTTTGCATCCAGCTCGAAGTAACTCCAGCCCAAAGTGGCGCCTCTGAGAGCTGAGCAAGGGGAGAGTTTCTACGTTTTTTATGGGTTTATATCGTGTAAAATTAGAAACTCTTGGAAGTGCCCTGGGACAGGAAGGGCCTTTTCTCTGGATCATTCTGAAAGCACCTGGAACAAAGACACACTTAAGTTTGGGAAATCCAGTAGTAGCTAAATTAACCTCTGGTCCTGTGGAAAATCCAAACCACCAAGCCCAACATCATCCTCATCATCATCACCATCATCATCATCATCAATATTATTATCATTATTATTATTATTGTTGTTGTTGTTATTATTATTATTATTAATGTTGACTCCCTCATTCCTGGCTAGAAACTGACACTGTTTGCTTGATAAATTAGGCAGCGAAATAATTTGCTGGGGAAAAAAAAAATTTAGGCAAATAGGTACAAGAGCGAATTTTCCTCTTTTTTTTTGCAAGGCATTGTTTGCATACCTCAACTAAGAATCCAGATCAGATTCAGTGTTTCCATTCTCTAACACATGCATTTGTGTGTTCATTCAATATGTTCGCTAATTAAATCATGTGTTTTAAATATTCCATCTCTGTCTGCGCTTTAAACTTCCAACACAAAACGACTGAGAAGAGGCACCCAGTGCATGTTTTTGTATTTATCTAAATAGTAGTTTTCAAAATACGTCACCACTTTTGTCCAAAAATAATATCCAAAATAATTAAAAAGCACCCCAAGCATTCAGCTGCTTTACATTAATGTTATTTTTCAAAACAGAGAATTAGGCACCATACAAAATTTATGTGTATTTGAAAAACACCAGCATACCATGGAGTTGTATTTAAATAATAATGGTTTCTCAGGAATGTTTGTCAGAGTTTATGTAGCTACCAATGAAAAGTAAAAATTTAAAGCCGGAAAAATGAATTGATGCTACTGGCTTAAATCTTTACAAGATTCTTAAATAATGTTTAAACCGATAGTCAATTAAAAAATAGACAAACATGCACACATATATAAATAATACAAATTATGAATCATTTCTGATTCTGATGGAGATTTTCAGGAGATGAAACATTGCATCATGTGCTTCATAAAAAGAAATTAATTTTTTTTTTAAATAGGATGTGGTTAAAATGGTTAAATCATTATTGACCAGAGCTCCTCCAAACCGCAAGCACTTTTTCCATGTTATTTCCCCGCTTCGGACTCAAAATCAGGATAATTTGGCCAATTTGGCAATCTCCCATCACAGGCTGCTCTTAAAGCCCAGCCAAGTGCTGAACTTGCTGACTTCCATCAAGGTTTGTGGGCCCCGGTAGGTGCTGAGCGGTCACTTGACATCTTTAGGAGCTCTCATAACATTCTGGGCATGAGACTTTGGAAAATGACACAAAGGGGGAGTGAGCTGCAAAAAATACCCTCTGAGCACAGTGATTATTTGGGTATGATTCCCCATATTTTCTTGCGTTTATTAAAGTTTACAGGGGGAAAAAAAATCAATTTCTCCTATGAAATAGCTCTGCTAAAAATTTAAAGCTTGGGTTCCACTCCTACAGTTCTGAGAAGAGAGAAGAAAAAGAAAGGAAGAAAAAAAACACCCCAAACTGATTGTTGCTTTCTCTGCAGTTACTATAAATATTTTATAAATGGATACCTCAGAGCAAAGTATCCAGATAAAAATTCCCTATAATTATTTGTCTAACGCACCAAGGAAGGATTTGGACTTTGCCAGAAGTCCTTAACGCAAAGAACTTGTCAACATCAGCTTGTTGAGACATTAAGAGGATTTCTTTAGGTGCCACCTTTTAAACTCCAGTATTAAGCACAGCTTCTAGTAAATTTACTCCGTGGTAAGCAATTCCAGATGAGTTCTAGTGACAGGCTTCAGTCTCAAGGTACTTTTTCACTGCACATTAAAATCTCATGTTCCCAGGGCTGGGTTGTTTTCTGACTGATATCCAATTAGTGAATAGAGAAAAGAGGCATTTCCAAAGCTGGAGCTGAACAAAACAACCCAGAGCAGTAACTCACTGATAACCACCAGCAGCAGCCCATACTCTCTGTTTACTAACAAGAAGTTAAAATGGAAAGAGATGAGATCCTAAACAGCAACAGCTCCTCTGAAATAATTGCCCAACAGAGCAGGAGCAGCATTCCAGCCATGGAAACATCTTCAAAGCAAACTGTGGGAAATACTTGCACTAAACCATCAACTTTCAGCCCGTTTAGGATCTTCCTGGTGCATGAAACACAGTGAGCACTGAACCCCAGAACCTCAGACAAGGAGGAGTTGCAAGAAAATGCTACAGTAACCATTTCCTGGACAGGAAAACCAAGGTTTTGTGGAACTGAGTAACCCCAAGTCACGGAGGAAGCTCGTGGCAAAGTTCACAATTGAAAGCAGGTCACTTTAAAGCATTAGGTTTTAACTTCACCCCTCTTTTCCTCCTCCACACCAGATAAAATTAAGGGTCCCACTAGAACAAGTATTGACCTCTGATAACCACTGGAATGGTTAATGTTTTTCTACAATCAATTAATACAACACACAGGGACTGGTGTAACAACACAGGCAGTGCTTTCCTGTCACCCACCAGAATTTTAGCAATAAGGAGCCTGTTAACTTACGCAGATGTAATAATCTGTAATTCCTGTAGGACAGGAGGAGGGTGTAGAAGGGACACAAACCCTTTGTGAGGGGCTGGAGAAGCAGGGCAGGTATCTGGCTTTGCTCAGTGCCTCACTGTCACCAAACCAAAGGAGAGCTGTACCTGCAGGATCAGAGCTGATCAAAACGTGAAGAAGAATTATCTTGCTCCTTAACTGGATAACTACTTCGCTACCAGTTTTGCTAAAATCATGAAGAGTTTCCTAAGTGCTGGGGTAGGAATGGGAGATTTTAGTTCTTGCTTTGGAAACTGAATGTCAAATCCATTTGGGAGTTGCCAAGGTCCCAACACTTGTGGCACCTTGTCCCCCTGAGTGATGGGTTAAGGAGGAAGCCACCAGAAAACAACCAGGAGAGAGGAACCAGGAGTGAATCTGCCTCTCTCCTCTCATCCCCACTGACCTGCCCTTTCCCTGGTCACTTCAGAAAAATGACCCTTGTCACTTTAGAAGGAGCAGATGAAACACCACAAACCCCACCAGCAGCAAAGTCCATTGTCACAGGCTGGTGACATCACGAGTGTCTGTCACTGAAGTCTCGTCACGCCGTGGAAAACCAGAGTGAAGAGCTGTGTTCCTTGAAAGGAACACAGACAGACAGACACACAGACAGACAGACAGACATGCCAGCAGAGCTGAGACAGGTTTACCTGCAACTCAGCAAGAGGCAGAGCTGCTGCAGGAGCACGGAAACGGAGCGTGGGGAGCAGCAAACCCTTCCCAGCAGCAGCAGGAAGCCTTTTCTTTTATGACTGCTAAATGCCTGGCTTTTTCCCCAAGCAATTTACGGTGCAGCCACATGTCAAGATGGCTGTTGGGAACCAACATGCTCCAAGTTACTCAAAATAGATCAGGGATTCTACTGACAGATGCCTGTGGTATTTGCCTGGCTAATTTGCTTTTATTATGGTGAGTGAGGCTCCTGTGAAATGATGGCTCTGCTGCACGTTTGTGGGGATGGAGAGGTTCCTACAGGGGTTTGTGGGACCCTCTGCTTGTGTGACAGTGGGGGTTGTACCAATGTTTGCATTAGCCCACTTTCATCATGATGGGAATGAATGTTTTTAACAGCCTCCTTCACTCTAATTATATTGGAGGCTTTATTTAAGAGGTCCTAACAGCCTCCTTTTAACACATGTGTGTGAAGACTTTTATATTCTGCTGCTTTAACAAGGTAGGAGAGTTGTTGTCCGTGTCCCTCCTGATACTAAAGGCTTTCCACATCCACAGGGCTGTTCCCAACAAGACTTCCACATAAAGGAACAAATATTTGCAAAGAGCTGGCAGAAGTTTCAGCAAGTTTGGCAATGTCCTGCACAGACACTGTCGGTCCATTGGGTTTCCTCCACAAACTCCAACACAATCCAGAAGAAAGAGGAGGGCGAAGTCAACCAGGATGCCAAAGTGGATTGTCACAGAAGTTAGTGTTAAAGGTTATTTTATAGAAGAGTCTGGGAGATCTTTTCTAAGTTCCCAAAGGTTTTTAACAAGCTGGGAACAGGGAAAAAAAACTCTCATGAAGAGGTCTGGAATGGACAACAACAGGGAAGAGGTAAGAAATGGGTCCTGGTGCAGCAAAATGGAATGATGAAAATAAGATTCACCTTGAGCCTGTGATTCTTGAAGGTAATGGGGCACTAAAGCTTCTTGGAAAAGAATCTGACATCATTATCAGAGTAAAAGTCAAATTTACCTCACAAGGCTGCTGCAAAGCGGTGGCCATAAAGGGAAACAGGGAGCATGAGAAACACAACAAAGGAAAAATATCTGAGGATTGGTTGAGAGAAGGAAAACATTGAAACAAAGTCCAGTAGTGGAGGACCAGTCTGAGAAAACAAACTCAGAAACAAAGTTTTCCTGACTTTGCAGAAAGCAACGAGGATAAAGATTTCACAGAAGGGAACACAGTATCCACCAGGCTTGAAAATACAGCACCTAACAGGTGCCATCAAAAAGCAGCCAAGCTAATCCATTAAGTTTTACACCCTGATGGGAGGCAGAGAAAGTATCTTAATCCTTATTGAACAGATGGGGAAATCCAAGGCAAAGATCCAGACTCCCTGTTTTTTCTCTTTTTTTTTTTCCTTTCTTTTTTTTTGACTCCTCTGAAGCCACAAACAGAGCAGACCTTCTGAATTCCCTGATGCCCTTTTCTTCATCCCACTCCCAGGCAATCCCCACCCCCTGGAGCAGGGCAGGACACCGACAGCTCTGATTCCCACTTTCCCGATCTAACAGACCAAGACCCCCGAAGCCCGGGCCCTGTCTTGTTCTCCAGGACTGCTCACCAGAGCAAAGCTGAACGTGTGTTTTCAGTGTCTCCAGCACTGAGCCTACGTTGGGAATTTCCTCTTCTTGTTTGGCTCACATTGTTTTTGGGGTCAATCAATAGGAAAAGCAAAACATGGCAGATGTTGCATTTACTGCCTGCCCCATCCAAAGTAAAAAGCCCATAATAATATCAAAATCTCAATAATAATAATAATCTCAAAATCTCAATGTCCTACTGGCATTTGGAGTTTCCTGGCTGATCAGAGCAGCATTTGCATCACCTTGCACTAGGAAGGAGGCGCAACTCACCACACCATGCAAAGCTTTTGAGAGAGAGCTCTGTAACATCATTTTACATCATCCCAGAGGCTTCACAGCTCGTGGAAGGCAGGTCTGATTCTCAGTAAAGGAAGAAGAAAGTGGATAAAGGTTCTGGGTGCAGAAATAGGGCTCTCAATCACACACAAAGCCCTAATTCAAGGTAGGAAGAGGCAGAACGTGAGTGAAAACAGAACACACATTAAACCAGAATGAGCAGCCAGCTCCAAATGGGGAGGAGAGGGTTTCTTTTTCCTTTTCATTTGCTATAACATTTGAATTCTACCATGAAGAGTTTTGTGTAATCCGAAGTGCTCAGGCCCCAGTGAAACCACACAGCCAGGAGTTCCCCAGGTGAACAGTGCTGTTAGGAACCAGCTCTGCCTGCCAGCCTGCTGCATCCAAACAAGCATCACACAAACTGCCCTGTCTGACACCTTCCCCTCAGAACAGGAAGGGAGAGGGGGAAACACAATTTACAGAGCCCAAACAGCCTTCAGACTGAATGTGGAGCCAACCCCGGTGAAGGGACTGCAGGAGAGGTGACAGAGGCAGAGCATGTCCAGTGTCCCTGCAGCCTCGCAGGGAGCAGAGGAGATGCTGCTGTGCCTGTTCCTAAAACTCGGTCCTGGCCCTGCACCTTGCAGTGCCATCTATCACACATCCTTATTGTCACAGGAGTGAAAGGAGTGCATCAATATTTGGCCTGAAGGTTGTAGTCCAAAATGCCCCTGATTCCAGCTGAGCACAGCCCCCGTGGCCCCGGCAGTGCTGATGGTGCAGCAGCAGCAGGTCCCAGCCAGAGCCGGGGTACTTCACCACACACCTCCTGAAACCCCGAGAGGGGAGACAAGGATGAAAGGGGGAAATGTGTCCTGGCCGCTCAGACAGGCAGCTGGGCACAGAGTCAGGGATCCAGCATTTATTTCATCCCCTCCCTGCCTCTACAAGGAGATGGCACCTGTGGAAAATCACCTCAAACCTCCTTCTGATGCACACACTTTTCATCTAAAAATCAAATATATTCTTCCCTCCAAAATCACCATCTGAATGCCTGTGTCACCATTTCCCTTCTTTCACCACACCTAATTCTGTCTTTTCTTATCAATGAGACTTTGGACCCATTTGCCCTGTTTGACCCTTGTCTGATGGTCCCTTACAAAAATTAAGCATCACTGATTCCTCTTTGTTGCAATATGGACCTTGCATCACCCTAAGCCAAAGAAAGTTATAATTAAATACAAAACCAAAATCAGCCAAGAAAGGCACAAAATCAGATTTACTCCTGCAAAGCTTTGTTTAAATAAGAAAAAAGGAAACACACCAAAACACCACCCCACAAAAAACCCCACAAGACCCCCTCTGTGATTAAAGCTGTGGTTAAGGTCACACTGGGGCAACATTTCACCTGCAAAAAGAAGACAGGGGTCAACATTTGTTTGTGTCGATGATGGGAAGAAGAAAAATTACAGCTGAGTAACGTGAATTCATACTCTCTAATAAAAGCAAACCCTTCATTTCCTCCTCAGCACTGAAACACAGTCAGACACTCCCAGTCCCAGGAGTGCCACCCCCATGGACCACCAAAATAAAGCTGAACAAAGGAGGCTCATTTAGAGCACATTCAAGGAAAATATCCTGTTTACTAAGCATCTTGATTTTCTGGAGGAGGACAGCAGCTGAAAATTCTGGGATTACTGAAATTGTGTAGTGGAAATGGGAGTTCCTGGCTATTTTTTCTTGCTTTGCAGGCAGGAAGGGGAAATTGAAAAGAAGGGAAATTCAGGGGAGTTTATCCCAGCAAACACAATCAGAGGGGATGTTCACAGCACCACTAAAAAAGAAAAAAATATTAACATTTCACAAGTTCCCCCTGTGGCCTCCCTTGCTCCTCCTCCCCTATCAAAAATTCATAAAGGGAATCAGCATTCTTTCCCCAATGGGTCCCCGAGGTGCCATAGACCTTGTTGGAGAGAAGGGCTATAAATACCAAATTATCCACCCCAGGGGAGGGCAGGGCTGTGGATCCAGCTCCAAACCCCCTGTGCTGTCCCCCTGGGAATTCCCTCCAGGCCCCAGCTCCGGCAGGGCAGGGGAATGGGTCAAGTGTGTCAGCTCTGGGATCGCGACCTCTGACACCCCTAACGATGCCCCAGGTCCTCCTCCTCCAGGTCCTGCTGCCCCCCGAGCACCACAAACTTTCCAAAGTCTCCTGAAGTGCAAAAATAAACAGGGCAGCACTGAGGAGCCTCTCCAGAAGCTGCTCCTGGCCCCTCAAAGGGACATCAGGCCTCAGCTGTTCGGGTCTCTTCACTCATCTCCAAACCACAGCAACCTCTGTGTAGGTTTTGCTCCAGATAAAAAAGCAAACCCTGTGTTATCAGACAGCACAAAGCTCAAAAACAAACACTTGATTTTTTTATCTTCTAAAAGCATTTCCAGTTCAAGCCGCAGTAAGAGGTAACAGGTGTTAAACAGTTAAAAAGCTGAACAAGAACCTTTACAAAGAAATAAATAAAAAATTGAATCAATGAAAGTCCTGTCTGTAGGCACAACCCAGCAAATGTTTGCTACTGAGCTGCAGGAGGTCAGAGGAGCTGCCCAGAGCTCAGCAAGGAGCAACTCCAGGTCTGGCCTCTCCCGACATTTTTGTCATCTTTGGCTTAGGCTGGTGGAAGCCAAAGCCACCAAGAGCAGAAAACAGAAAGAAAAACAGATTCTAATCCTCTTCCCAAGCCAAGCCAGCACACGCCACCTTCTATCACTGCTTTTATTTCATCTTCACAGGTTTTAAAGAAATTATGACGGAAGGAATACATCCAAGTAGTGCCAGCAGGAATTACGGCCTTGTGTAGGTCACAGCATGGAGGACAAATGTTAGTGTGATTCATCAGGAATCACAGGTAGGAAATGGGATGACCCAGTGCCTAAACTGGGATCTGCCTCAAGCACATCAGGGCAAACAATTCCCCTTCCAAAACAAACTGTCACGGCATTGTAATGCCACAATGTATTCTCATCATGAAATAGAAATAAAACAGGGTTTAACACACTGCAGTCCTCTGGGAAGGTAAGGAAAAGATCCAATCTGCTTGAAATCTGTCCTCCACCAAGTCAGCCAACTCCACCCCATCAGCAGCTGGGGTGGGAGCTGGTGGGATTTCCCTTTGCAGTACAAACGTGGTGCATGCACAGCCTGGAAATGTCCCAGACAGGATTGTTCCTGATGTCTGATCCTGGAATTTGCTGAAGAAAGGATTCAAAATTCAGTTTCTAGGGCTCTGTACAGACACCACTCATAATGTAGCTGCAGCTCAGGAGCAACAGAGTTCTAGAGCAGGAAAAACAGGCTTAGGCAGCATTAGTTCTAATTTCCAGCTGCTACCACGAGGGTGAAGCACAAGGGAGAAGGTGCCACAGCGAGATGGTTGAAGGAAAACATTACAACTCAGACATGCCAGGTTCCTTTCCCAGCTCGGGCACAGAGTCCCAACCTGGCCTAGGGAACCAAACCCACAGCTGAGATCCTCAAAATCCTGATCCCAGTCACAGCTGGCTGTGCCAGTGTCACGTGAGTAACCACAGCAACAAGCAACAGCATTTTGTTGTCATAACACATAAATTATATAATCATGGAATGGTTTAGGTGGGAAGGGACCTTAAAATCATCTAATTCCACCTCCTGCCATGGGCAGGGACACCTTTCACCATCCCAGGTTGCTCCAAGACCTGTCTAGCCTGGCCTTGGACACTCACAGAGATGGGGCATAAATAGAAGATATTTTGTTAAATTAATAAAAATCTGTGCTTGATTTTCTGTCACATCTTTCCCAGTCCAGCTCTTCTCCTGTGAATGGGTTTGTCCCTTAGGTGAGAAAATTTCTGGGCCTGAAACCAAAGTAATTCCGTGCTGCAGGAAGGAAACTCACCTTTCTGTTGGGTTATGTTGGGTGACAGGAGGACAGACGACTCCCCAAGAAGGACAAATTACAATTAGTAATTGTAATCATTTAAAAAATACTTAAGACACCAAGAAGCAGACTCAGCTAGAAAGAGTTTTTCCTCACGTATCCCTCCATCCCCAACTTGAGCAGATTCTCTCATTATATCCCACTGAAAACTCTCTGCCAGGCGATCTCACATAAAAGGATAAATCCCACTTATCCACCACCCCGGGGAAAGCAGGTTCCTGTGGATGAGCAGGGTTAGAGACGATGGGAACCGGGAGCCTCCCAGCACAGAGAAGGCCATGGTCCAGGTCCCCACCCCTGAGGCACAGCAAAGACAAGACCGAAAGGTTTTGCTGACTGGCCAAAAATTGTAAGGGATCGTGCTCCAAACAAGTAAAAAACATGTAGCTGGTGCACAATCACACAGATACTTGCTCTGCAACCCCAGGATGCGGCCAAACCTCTGTTAACCCTCCTGCTCTCAGGTTTAGTGAGGGGATGAAATGCTGAGAGAAATCAGATGGTGGCTGGTCCTTGTTTATTTTGAATTACTGGGTACAGGAGAGGCCACAGCCAGACAAATGCAGTGTAACACCAAGGTCCTCTGTCACTGCATTTGTGCACATCAATTAATGGTTTACAAATCATTGTTGGGATGTCTTACAGGTACTGTTTGTAGGGGAGAGGAGAAGGGGAATCTTGTGGAGTCCCCATCCCTGGAGGTGTCCAAGGAAGGCCTGGACATGGCACTCAGTGCTCTGGGCTCTCTACACAAGAGGGAAAACACCTTCCAAACTCATCACCACCCTTCTCCTGCCACCTCCCAGTCTGAAAGCCCCGGAATATTTAGCCCACATCCAACATTTCACTGAATCCAGAATGGTTTGGTTTGGAAGGGACCTTAAAACTCATCTAATTCCACCCTTTGCCATGGGCAGGGACACCTTCCACTATCCCAGGCTGCTCCAAGCCCCATCCAGCCTGGCCTTGGGCACTGCCAGGGATGAGGCAAGCAGTTATTTGAGTGATTTTGTGGCAAATGTTCCTGCAGGCCTTTAATTTTGCTGAGTCAAAGCCATTCAGAGCATTGGAACCATGTTACCTGCCTGCAGCTTGAAAAGCTCCCCACTTTGATCAGCACCACGTTTTCAGATCAGTCATTTATGCAAACCAGTCTTCCCATGGACAATTCAGAACTGCCCTGTTTTCGTCCCTTTTGCTTATAACGCTTCCCATGTTGCGTTTGGGAGCGTCATTAAATGCCCTTTTATTGCTCCCTCATGGTAAGCACCTGAGAACCAAGCAGAGCTTCAAGATTTACAGCCTATTTTAAACTCAGATAATGATGTTTAATTTGTTATTGGCTGTGTAAAGGTTAACAAAGAAATAACTCAAACTATTAGCAAAGGAATAGCGCGTTACGACAGGGCAATTAAGAGCCATGGCTGGCACTGCATGACAAGACTGATCTCGTTTCCAGAGGAGCTGATGGTGCACGTTCACAACCCGTGGAGCACAAGGGTGGCACATCCTCTACACACTTGATGTGTTGTTCAGTTGGTTTCCATCGCTAGACTTGCACCAGGAACAGCTGAGAGATGTCCTCACACACCCACCTGAGAGGGTTGAGAGAAGTTTCCGCCCTCAGCAGTTCATAATTATGATTTTTGAGGGTTACTCCTCTCAGAGCAAAGTAGCAGAGTGAAACAAACAGCATTTACCTGCCTGTAAAAGGAACTAAGCTTGGCTTAAACCCAGTTCAAGCTGCAGTTTGAGCTATATCTTTGTCCATAATGTGAGTAAAATTCAGGCACATTTGTTGGCTGTGGCTGCCTCTGGATCCCTGGCAGTGCCCAAGGCCAGGTTGGACGGGGCTTGGAGCAACCTGGGACAGTGGGAGGTGTCCCTGCCGCTGGGAGGGGTGGAACTGGATGGGATTTAAGGTCCTTCCCAACCCAAGCAATTTTGGGATTCTTTGATTCATTCCACCAGCTCTGCAGTGGAGAAGAGGCACCATCAGAGCTAATGTACTGTAAATAAACACAAATCAAAGCCCTAAGTGAGCAGGTTTCAAACTGATTTTATGGCACTGCTCAGACTACACCCCAAGGCCTCGCTTTTAAAATTCCATGGCTGTGGACTCTATGGATCACATGTTTTCCTGGGGAGGGAGGGCTTAGCTTTTCCAATTTTATTGCACTCTTACAGTCAATCTATCAACCAGTCAATCAATCATTCTCATATGCAGATAACCCATTTTTTTTCTCATCCTTATTCGGGCCATTGGTCAATTGCCGGAAACAACTTTTGGAAGAGCTGGGGAGAGGTTATTGGATGTAGGCCCAGCAGCTTTTGGAAAAACAGCAGAAAATATGCAGAATTCATGGAAGAAAGACAAGCAGATGCTGCTTGAAAATATGGTTCTATTCTTATGTCAACAAATTAGTGCACGGGCAGCCAAAAAGCCCACACAGAGGTAACACAACAAATGTGGCCTTAAGATATTCCAGGGAAACAAACTCTCCCCGTAGGATCTGCACTAAGACCCAGCTCAAGAGCAATTCCCACAATTTGGGATCGAGGCAGTGGGAAGGCTGGGCACGAAGCAAACCCAGGCCTGAGACTCCTGCAGCCGAGCTCTACAAATCTTTTCTTGAACAAATCTTTTCACTCAGAAATTATTCCAAACCGCCTTCCATGGGGATGAAAAAGATACGGATGGGATTAAGGGAACATGGGTCCTGCAATTTTCGCTTGAACAGCATCCATTTTATTTCCTTAAACACTCACCCAACGCTGCAGCCAAGGGCGAGTTCCATCAGTTCTTCCCAAACATTTTCTGGGAGAAGAGCAGACCCCCAGGTGGTATCCAATGGAATGGGAATTCAACAGCTTTAGGACTATTTCCACCAAGCCCAGGGTCTAACTTTGTGTTTGTTTTAACACATCTTTCTTCATTTTTTTTTCTACCTGCAAGCCCTGTGTCTTTTCTGAACACCTCCACCCAAATTTTACATTTCTTGGCTCTAAACTTGCAGAAATACTGTGTGTGTTTGTGTGTGTACTTTCCCTGTAGGATTTTAGCATAAATTCTAAGGAATCTTACTAAATTCAGTGGAACCTTCCCATCCTACCCTTCCCCCAATTTTTTTTTGCCTTTTTTCCTTTCTCTTAACTCTTACCACATGTTGTAGAGGCTAGACATGAGTCAGACCAAGCTCCTTGAGCAGTGGGGAGGGGGAGAGGGGAAGGTTCCTCTATCAGATAAGTGGGGTCAGTTCCCAGTCTGCCCATTCCATACTCCAGCACAGATGCCCCCCTCAAAAAGTCCCACCAGGCAGCTGAAGACTGAGCACCATTAAGAATGAAATCAGCATGAAAATGGTGGAGTTCATTCTTTTATTGGCCAGAAAATTTCTAGTGGGTGCCCAGGTCCTCAGGATCAGTACCTGAGGTCTCCTGGTCAGTAGAGCCTGAGGAGAAGAGAAACCTTAGGTGACACTTTTACACTGAAACAAAGTGAAATCCAAGGCTCCCAGCTCCGGACTAGCTTATCCACTCCTATCTGCTCTTTACCTACTCTCTCCCACTACCTACTCTGCATTTGTTTCCAGAATCTGCTCCTAAAAGGACTTCCAGAAGCTTCCAGAAACTTTCACCAATTCCATTTGGTTTTGGTTTTGGGTTATCAGTCTTTAAGTTCGACAAATTTCTATTCCATTCCCATCAGACCCACCAAGACAAACAGCTTAAAGGTCCATATAGAAGTGATGATTTTTAGGCACATTAAAGGTCCATGGGTAAGTGCAAGTGGTGATTATTGGATTATAAAGTGCCATTCAGCTGGCACTGGGTATTGCAGCGGCATGAAAATCACCAGGAAATGGAATCATCCAGCTGGATTTCCTGCAGAGCCAGCTCACACTTCTCTCCACATCACATTTCTAAGCTTTTCTGGATCTGTGAGGATTTACTAACTTGGTTGTGCTCCACACAGAAGACACAGAGCAGGCTCAAGCCCAAAGGCTGGACCCTTCTAAGCCCTTCCAAACCCAGCAGAGCTGGAAAATAATAAGGAGCACAAGTGGCTCTGCCTGGAATGCATTCAATGCTCCCAGCTCAGCACAGCCCTTGGCCCGGCAGCATTTCTGAGCTCCGTGCCAACCCAACCAACACCCCAGGGAATCCCACCTGGATACAAGAACAACCCATGGACAGGGATATTAAAGGACAAACTGCCAATTCCTCGATTAAAGAACAGGCTTTCAGCACCCAGCAGCAGCAGCTCTCTAACTGCTGAGTTTCCCCCTAAGGCTACAGCACAGGAACAACACAGGAGATTTTTGCTGCTTCTGGGATATTGGTGTTTAAAAAAAAAATATATTGATGAACTACTTTGTCATTGTTAACAGCACTGCTGACAAACTCACAGCAGGCCCACTGAGAGGAAGACAGCAGTGTGTCTACTGAATGCCTCTTGTAGCTGAGACATGTGCTCTGAATTAGGCAAGGTGTGTAAATTATGACAGCCAGAGCTCTTTGGAGAATGCCCAGGTCTGAGGGATTCTGGTGCACTTTTGTTGTTGCTGCTGCATTTCCCCATGGTTCTCCTCTCAAAAGAAACCTTGCTCCTTGGAGAGAGCATTAACAGGCTCCGGCTCCTCAAGTGTCATTTGAAAGAAAGAAAATTGAAATGCTAAAAAGAAACCCCAGCTTCTTTTCCTCGTTGCATTCGTTATTTTATTCTCTCCGACTGTAGCTTAACCTCAGAGGAGAAACAACCACATGAGGATGGGGGAGGAGAGAGGATGAGACACAGCCTAAAAACATGGTTTGCCTTACACAAAATCATGCATGAAACTACCACACATCTGGTAACATCTGGGAGGACCTTGCCTGGAACACAGGCTGCCAGATGGATCCCAAAAAGCTTCATTTCCAGGAATGCCCTTACCAGGGCAGGAACACTCAGAGTTGTTGTTTTTTGAAGGAAATTAGGCTACACCACCCTCAGTCTTTAAAAAATAACACTGAGAGAGACCTTGAAGGAACATCAGTTTGTTCTTCTGCCTTCAGGCCTGGGCTCAGACAACAACAACATTGTCTAAACTTCCTATCACAAACATTTTGTAACCCTTTTAAAATGGGATTATTGACCTCTCCCTAAACGTCAGCCTTATAATTGAGTCTCATATTCCACATACTCATATTCCAAACACAGAACCAAGTCCCAGTCACAGATTAATTTGGACACTTGGCTATTTCACGCTTTCAAAAGCAAAATCCATTGACCCAATTTGAAAGTTGCAAAGAGGGTGGTTCTTATTAAGAAAATTGTCCTGAAATTAGCACACAATCACCAAAATGGGAAGTTGATAATGGAAAAATTAACTGAAAAATATTTTTATTACTACAGAAGCTGTCAATTTAATTCATTCAGAAATACTGCTAATCAACCATATTCCACGTCCTGCAACTTTATCTTTGAAAAGGGTTTGCGGATCTGGAGGAAAAAAGAAATGCTCCACCAAAAATAATCTTAAACAGTCATAATAAATTATCTCCAGTATTAGTTATGCTCCTTTCAGGACTCAAGAAGTATTGCAGTGCAAGTCTTCATCACCTTTGTTGGGCATTTATTGGTTGGAAAAAATTTTTTTTTCCCTGCAATAATTGAAAATACACTTACAACTTCCAAGAGCTTCTTGCTAAGAGAGGAAAACTTTGTCACTATTAATTTTTAGAGTTATTATGCAAACAAAAGTCCCAACCAGCTTCCAACTCATTTTAATTATCATCCATCTGAGTGGAAGTTTCCTCCTCTCAGATGAAGCAGAGAGATGCTGAGCTGTATGCTGAAAGCAGAGAGATTCAGTGAAAGATTTGACCAACAGGACCCACCACTTCCTCGTCGACTACACCCCTTGGCTCTGGAACTGCTGTGCTCTTCCCGTCCCTGCAGCTGAGTGTGGGTGGCTTTGCACTCACAGCCATCACGGCCATTTCAGCCCCATCCTGCTGCAGTGCTCAGAAAACGTTCCCGTTCTGACATAATTAGTGGTTTATTGCAGGGAAAATGAACCAAATGAAACTTTATCAGCTGTTTAATTAATACTCAGCTTGCCAGTGCTTTTTGCCAGATATGGCTGTGTTGGATTTGTTCATCCCACGGCTCCTGCAGGGGAATGAGCCCAAATGCCAACTGGCCACTGGTGCCTCCAGTGCAGCACAGAGCAACTCACAGCTTTTCCAGAGCAAAGCACGGAATTTAGGAGCTGCTGTGACAAATGAATCACTTCTGGTGTCAGCTCCAGCTACAGAACCAGATGCAAACCCACCTCCCCTCAGGAAAACAAATGCAAATTAGGAGCCAGAGGGACAGCAAGGGAAGCTGTATCTTCTGTTTGATAAGGAAGAGCCACCACTATCATGTTCTCCTAACCAACCTGACACTGTATTACTTTTTTTTAACTTATTTATGGTTACGTTACTTGGATAAAAGGAATTTGGACATCAGTTGCTTGTCAGTCCTATTTGGACTATTTCCCGTACAGAAATATACCAGCTGCACAAATTTTAGGCTGAGATCCAAAGCTGGGAGAGTATTTTGATGGAGCAGAAATAAGACTTGTATTAGCTCAGTCCAGGGGTTTTCCTTCCTTATTTAAAAGGCATGAAAGGCACCACTGTCACCTTCTATCTAAACAGATATTTACCTCCAGTTCCCCTTAGCTTCCTGCTTTCCTCTCTCTATTCCAGTCCTAAACCCATCAGATGTCTGGGAACAAGGGGCAGATTGAGTCATTTTTCCTTTGGAAGACAGAGCAGACACATCCCTGATATCCATCCCCAGCTTCCCAGTCACAGCCAAGCACTGGGTGATGACATTTTACAGTGGGATGTCACAGTGCATTCACATCCTTCCTCCTCAGATCACATCCTGCCTCCCCTGCCACAGCATTCCCACCTGCTCCAGGCACTCTGCAAGTCCCAGACAGGATCACACAGCACATTTCCAGACTTTCTTTACTCCCACTTTGAGCCGTGGTTCCACAGCTCTGGTTTAACAATCCCAAATGTCATTGGTAACAAGCCAGGCTGATGTTTGTGATGACCTAGACCAGGCTGAAAAGCTGCAAGTCACAGTTTTCCCATATCAGAGCTGAAACTGAAAAACATGAACTTTTTTTTTTTTTTCCAATTTTCTGCCTCTTATTTGTGGAACCTAACTGAGGACTTCCAACCCAAACCAGTCAGATCTGACTACTAAAACTGAAGCAAAGACATCAAATTACTTGGTTAAGAGAAAGTGTATCAGATATTAATCAAATCTGGAGTCCCTGGCTTCTGCTTTTCTGGTAATTCTGTATCTTTTCCTGCATTGGCATTACCAGGGCTGTCTCATCTCTTCAGATCCCACAGGATGGATTTTCTTAATGGCTGGAGTGATGGTGTAAAATTTTCCCATTTTGATCCTTAGGATTATTGTTCAAAATAGAAGGCCAACCCCCAAATCTGAGAAGAGCCGAAGAATTCAACAATCTCAAACTCCTTTTAAGACAAGAGATCAGCAAGAGGAGAAGCACACAGGAATAATGGGAAAGCTGATCTCTGTGAGAAAACCATCGCAACAGGTAAAGGGAGGTGTAATATTATTATTGTCTAGCCATAACTCTATAAATACATCCCGGCTTGACAAATTCTTGAAGAAAAAGCCGGTGAGTGTCTGCTGTTATTGGTCTAATGAGCTAACTCTGAAATCCGAGCTAAAGACAGCTCCCTAGTGGCTGCGGCTGCTCCGGGAGCCGGAGGAAACCTCTCCAAAGCCCATCACTGCAAAGCGCTGCTGACAGCTCGGGACTGCACGGCACACGGATTTATTTCACAGACAGGAATTTAGCACCCCGAGCCGGCCTCTTGCTTAGCAGGGAAGGTGTTAAAATGCAGAGCCCTCCCCGCACGCGTTTTTTTTCCTCCCTGACCCCTCCTAGCACAAAACACAGAAGAAACTCATCAATTTGGTCACCTGCTCCCGGCTGCAAAACACGGTTCCCCCTTCCCCGTCCCTTTCCCCCCTAAACATCCCCCAAAATAACACAGCAACACCTTGAGGAGGGAACCCAGGCAGCTGCTCCCGGTGCCAGCTGCAGGACTCACAAATATTTTGCATGACCTTTCGTCCTGCAAATTTATTTATTTCCAAACAGCAGCCACCGCCTTCTGTACCTGACAGCTTGAGAGCACTGAGCTCACCCGAGGAGGTTCACAGGAGGAACACTGAGAACTCCAACACCCTGCTGACGGTACCCAACTTGCAGCATTCCTGTCTTATTTTAAACTTTGCTTTCAGCTCTGAACATGTAAACCTTTATTAATATTGTTTCCCCCAAATTTGCTTTTAAAGATTAAAAAGGGGTTTGCAGAGTTTTGCATCGTTTTGGTTTAATAATGTGTTGATAAATCTGGGGTTGGAAAAACAGCTCAAAATGGATCACTGCTGGTTCTCATACACAAATATTCAGATGTTCCTACAGAGAAACTTCATTTCTATAAACAGAACTGCAAAAGCCCTGGAAGATCCCCCCAAAGTAGAGGAAATTCAAAACAGTTGGCAGTGCAGCCAGTGCTGATTACGCACACAAACCTTGCCTGCTCACACATCATGCTCCTATTTTTAGATTTTGAGGAAACAACGAGCCCTTATTAATGGTTATCTTCTTGTTTGGGGTAAAGGGAAGGGAATAATTTTGTTTAGATTTCTCCATCAATCTGCTGGCTTTCACACAAAGCTCTGAAGCAATTACTCTGGCCGATGCACTAGATGAGAGACTTAGCAAACATCATTAATGTGATTATTCATTTACTTCATTGAGCTCTTTCTTCTCCCGTTCCTGGGCTCAGCACACTGAGGTTCTGACACATCCCTGAGCCAGTGGATGTAACTCCCATCAGCCTTGGATACCTGCCTTCAGGGAAGCAACTCTCCAAGTTACAGCAGGGAATTAATTAATAAAATACAGCGAGAGATTCTTGAGCAGGGCCACACCAGGGAGAGCATGGGATGAGCTAATCCAGATGGAAAAGACCCAACTTTTACAACTCTGATTCCACTCACAAAGCGGCCCAAAACTGAAGGATTCACAGAGGAAGACACCACAAGCACATTCTGGACACTGCAGGTTAAATTTTCTCTTTGGAGACTGATAAAAGGTCCATCAAACTGAGTTCATTCTCTCTCCTGAAACAAGGTCACTCATGTTACGTACATTAGATACGATCATCTAGAACAGAATCCTTAAATTCAGAAGCAACAGACTGGAAATGGCTTCATTTTCACAAATTCTTAAGAGCCAGCAATTTCTATAACATCAACTGCTGCCTTTAGGCTGATTTTTCCAAGCCAGCCATTAGATTTGGATTACAATTACTGTTATGAACTCCTAGGCAGTACAGCAGATCACAGTCTAAATAATGATGGGGGAGCTAAAGATTCAATTTTTGAAGCCCAAGACCCTGGTGAATAAGCAGGTGAGCTTCAGAGAAGGTTTCCAGCTGCTGGTTAAGAACCAGCAATGGAAAAATTCAGCCCTTCAGTGCTCTCACCAAAACCTGTCCTGACATCACTATGAGAAGATCTGCTGCCATTCCATTAGAAGTTTCTAGAACTCTTTTAGAACTCTTAAATGATGGATGGTTATAAAGTCTCGCTGGCCCACAGTAACCAGGCTGTGTGTTACCCAGTTTACCCACCAGTGACAAAGTGTATTTGCATTCCAAGGTGAAATCTCTCAAGGGGAAAGGACGAAGTGTGAGATTTCAGTGCAGACAAGCTGATCAGATAATGACATCATCCTGCACAACATAGGGCATGGTTATGCTAAACAGAATTGTTTGGTGACTTTCTCCTGCACCCACCTACCCAGTGCACGAGGTCCAGATTTTAACAGGAGATACAGGGGTGAACATGAGGGAAAACTGCTGCTCAGGGTTTAGCTTAGATGAGCATCCAGTTAAGCAGAAGAGCTTGAAAAATCTCATTAAAAGTCTCCTCAATATAGACTCTTCCTCCTTTTAAATCAGATTTAAACAAATTGTCCCTTGCCATTTCTCAGAGCACATTGCGGCCATTCTTGTGTGGGACTTTGTATAAAGAGGCCATTCTCATCCAGGCAGCTCAGCCCAAGAACAAGGCTCCTGGCTGAGACAAAGCCTGCAAAAAGGACACCCCAAAGTTCCTGTCAGCACAGGTGAACAGCTGCTTTGCCTGCTCACAGCAGAGGCTCTGAAATCTGCTGGGCACAGCATCCATCGAGGGGCTTCTGTCGACTCTGCTGTCCCCAAGTGGGGTTTTGACCCTCACGAAAACTTTCTTTTTTTTTTTTATTGCTCTCATTTTCAGCTGTAGTAATTTGAAGAGGTAACTTCTACCAGTACAGTCTGATCCAAAGTTCCGAGCAATAAATGGGAGTACTTTGGGTTTTTGGGTCAGATTCTGCTCTCACAGACTGAGGAGGGAGATGAGCAAGGCTGGTTCTGTGCACTGGCAGAGGGAGTGAATTCCATTATCTCCGTGTCCTGCTTTGCCTCTTTACATCCGACCCTTTCAGCCCACTCCACAAAACAACCTCTCACTTCTTCCTTGCTGCCCCAGCTCCCCAAGGTATTTCAGCCCCCTATTTTTCTAAGCCTGTTCAGATACCAATGTAAAGCAGCAGGAGATTAAAAAAACCCCAACAGAATGGGGAGAGATGAAGCTCATTACAGTAAATAATATTAAATTGAGCAATGGTGAATCTACTGTGTACTTGCAAACGTTAGAACTGCTTGTACCAGCACAGCACAGGAGAGTTCTGTTTCTCTCCAGCTTTTCCAGGCTGGGGAATTTGGGTTAACCCCTCCTTTGGGGTCCCAGCAGGTCCCTCCCCAGACCTGGAGAGCATCATTAAGGTGCATTGCAGAAAGCTCAGAATAACATCCAGGTTCAGACATGAAGTGTGGTAGTTTGGGGGTTTTTTTATCCACCTCTTTCTCCAGCACGACGTGAATCTTCTTCCAATTCCACCCTTCACTGCAATCTTGCCAAGGGCAATGTTGCCTCTTGATAATACCAGCCTTTGTGTGCACCTCCAGAATGAAGAGACATGCAGGGGAATTTAGGGGCTGCAGGGGGATGATTTAAACTAAACCTTAAAAAAAAGGAGAACATGGAGAGCTGAGTGGTGTGAGAGAAGAAAAAACCCTCTCCCCTCTGATCCATACTATAGATCTCCCCTCCTCGTGTCCCACTTCCCCACACACATCAGTCTCCCTTCTGTCAGCACTGGGTATTGAGGGGGGATCAGCTGGAGCTCAGCAGTTTTAGGAGGATCCACCATGCTGCCACATTGGCTGCAGGACCATTTTTGACTCAAGGAGCCCACAACCCAAACCAATCACAGCTGAACAGCAAGACCCTCCTTCTGTGAAATTTAAATTAAAAGGTGTTAGGAGTAGTCATTTCACTCCCAGAGCCTTTACCAATTAAGCTGAATGTTCAATATGGTCAGGTCGCCCTCTAATTTGGATTTTTCACCCACCCACGTGTCAGCTCCAAAAAAAATTGATTTTAAAAATTAAAATCATTGTTACAATTTGCTCAGTTTAACATAAAGCAAGAGCATAATGACGGCTACTGGTGTATGCTGTTGCAAGGGGCTGCACAGCCTGACCCTTACTCCTAATCCCCTGTAAATTCACCCAAAAAGTCACGAACTACATAATATTAGTTCTTACAGACTGACATATTTCCCTGATCTTTCATGGGCCACATGGGGAAACAGTTTTCGCCTGATCTGAATGAAGAAGAAAAACAGTGATCCTAATCAACCGTTTACCCTTAGTGGCTTCCCTAAACAAATCTGGGAAAGAGCTTAAAGGCTTGGGAATATCCTCGACCCTGCTTGATGCACTGTAATAACCCTACCTAATTATACTGATATAAAAACTAATTGGAAAGATAGCAAATGTCAGGGTAAGATGCAAATTGTAGGGTGTTAATTGCTGAACAGGTGCTGGAATAGAATTAAATGAGCATCTTGATTAGGAGAGTGGAAAAAACAAATGTGGACCCCGAAATCAAGTTGGCCACGTGAATTATTTAGCAGCCTCCTCATACCAGCAAAGAGGTCATGTTGATGTGACCTCTGCTTTGTGAGGGGTGGGCTGGCAAAACAATGGTGAACTCCAGGAGAAAATGTGGCTTGGGAGACAGAGGTGGGACTATGGAACGGGGGAAATCTTCTGTGGGATGAGGGAGGAGGATTTTTTTATGGGTGAACTATTGGGCAACAAGATAAGGGGAAGTTTTCCATGTGGATTACTGGGGTGATAAGGAATTAGTGATCCCAAAGAACCCCCGAGTGCAGGAGAACACTCAGGTGTCCCACCTGGTCCCTCTGCAGTGAGGCTACCGCCATTTACAGCAAATATTTGGGGATATGAGAGCCAGGCCAAGCAAAAATGGACTAAAAGACACTTTTTGTATCTGCACACAACAGCAGCTCCCTCCACAGCCAGGAGTTCTGCAGTGACACCACCATGGCAGTACATTTTCTTCACACAGACCCTTCAAAAGCCGTCTCATGTTTCAGTTGCCACTCAGTGCCCAGCAAATAGATCAGATCAAATGACATCAATTAGAACCAGCAGGCTGGAAACAAGAGACCCCATCGTTAGCAGGGATTATTTGGGGTATGAGAGTAGAATAATTTTCATGAAGGATTTTATCCCTAATTTTTAATCTGAGATTACTTCTTCTCAGTGAAACAATTAGAATGCTGCATGAGCATGCTGTGTGTGAAAGCAGGTTTTATAAAGAAAAACTTATTCTTTTCAAAGAGTTTCAACAAGTAACAAAACCTACTGAAATGTTTTGCCAATTATGAAAAAAATTATGAAGAATTCTAGAAGACAATTATTAAGAAACTACTGAAAATATTTAAATGGTTATTCAGTTTACACACAATGGTTCAAACAACTGTGGTTGTTGGGAGAAAATAAACATTTCATGTGAGTCCATTTAATAAACAAACACATTTCCATGTATAGGGACAATCACTATTAGGGGCAAGTTGAAATTATTGCATTATTTCAGGAGCAGCTACAGACTCAGCCTAGAGCAGGACCCCAAGTCTATAGGCACAGTAGGAACCCCCTGCATTCCAGAGCTTCCCAGAGAGAAGGGAAACACAAGAAAACACAAGAAAAAAAAGCTGAAACACAAGAAAATTGGGACAGTTGTCCTGGACAGCCTTAAAATATCAGGAGCTTAAAAGAGATATTTAAATTAATATAAACAAGAGCCCAATTTGAGGCTTTTAATGCAGTCAGTGAAGTGCAGGGGACCCACAGCACAAAAGTTGGATTTGACTTTTTTTGTCAGACACTAACAAACTACACTCTCCTTTTAAATGTTGTATTCCAAAACACTCCTGCAGCACAGTGCTCTGCACTTGTGTCCAGACTAATTCTCCATTAAATAAAGTTTTACATGCCAGGCCCTTTTTTGCAGGAGACAGCACAAAGCAGCGTTCATACAGACAATAGAACACAATTTCCAATATTCCTCTGACACCAGGCACTGGATGGAGCTCAGGCAGAGGTGGGAATGCGACCCTTTGTGCTCCTGACAATTCCTCCAGAGGAAAAACCGACCTGCACGAGGTGACAGCCTGAGTCAGTGACACAAAGAGACACAGGGCATGGGAGTGCAGAGCCCTTTTCTCCACCCAAACACAAAAATCTCAATAAAAAACATCTGCAACAGTGCCAAGCCTTCAGAAAGGGACATTTCTGCTCTAGGAAATGCAAGAAAGGGACAATGTGCTGCTCCAAGGTGGGTCTGCACACAGGTGAAGGATGTGCTGCCACCACCCCGTGCCAAAGGGACAGGGACCACGGCAGGGATGAAATCTCTCACACAGACCTTTGGGGACAAAGGGCCATGAATCCTTAAGACTGAAAACTGAGGATTTATGTCACTGAGAGCTGTCTTCCCTTTCTGTTCAGGGAATTTGATATACCACGGGTGACAGGAGAAGGGAGTGGGCGCCACATCCAGTTCCCAGTCCCCTGGGATGGGCACACCATCCGTTATCCACAGCCATCCTTCCCTCCCGGAGCCTGCGCTGCTCCAGCAGGGAGCTGCCAATCTCCCTCCCTCCCTGCTGCACACCCTGTCCAGTGCTGCAGTGTGGGATGCAAGCAGCTGCAGGGAGAAACCGGCTCACGGAATTTTCCAAGTTCAGCTCCACGTCTCTGAAGGGAAGGGGCTGAAACTCAAATCCAGGCGTGCCTTGGTTTAACTTCGCTGTTCAGGGGCACGACGGACGTGAAATACCGTGCTGGGGAGGAGGTGACGGTGGCAGAGAGGCTCCGTTCATGAGCTGAGCTAAACCCTGGGAGTTTGGTACAATCCTGGAGGTTCAGTACCCGGAATGATCTCAGCTGTGCTGCAGGATCTTACACCAGGATGTGGAACTAGGGTGTTAAAAACCACCCTGTGCTGCTCTGCCCCAGCGCTGGCACTGCCCCAAACCAGCTCTGGAACAGCTCTAAGTTTCTTACGTAGAGAGAAAAGTAAAATACATGAAAGATACAGGGAAGAGTTATTATTGGGTTTTTCGTTGTTATTATTATTACTGTTCTTATAAACACCCTTTTTAAAGCTTGCAGGAAGATCAAACCTCACACCCTCCTGCAGCTGCAGCAATGTCAAAGGGAAATCTTCCACACACCAAAGGTCTGAAGTACAGGAATATTCCTCATAAAAACTCATTCAGGGTTACAGAATGCTAGAATTAAGATGAAAGAAGTAACTCTAAATTAAATCCTTTTTGACATATCCATTACAATCCTTAACTCTATTATATTTTTGTTATTATAAAGAACCATCAACTTATGAGTGCAGAAAAAGACTGAACTTCAGGTATCTTCATGTATAAGAAAGATATTATATTTGCCTGTAAAAAAATAAGATCTAATAATATATAATAATAATAACACATGATATATAATGTATTTTATTTAAAATACACTGTATTGTATGTATATCTAAAAATATATATTTCCCTGTAAAAAATAACCCAAAGGGGGGCACAGTCACATTCCCCAGCCCAGAAATGGTTGCAGTCTCTGCTTCTGAAGGGCAGCTACATTTTAAGCAAATCACTGGGCCGGGCCAGGTCCTGCCTGAGCTGTTTGGCTGAAGAGAAAGAACTGACAGTGACACTTTTTGAAGGCACCAAAGGAAAGCTGGAAAACAAGAGAACCAGATGTCCCTGAAGGAATGCTGGGAAATGTTTGAGATAAAGAGGAAAGGGGGGAAAAAAAAAAAAACACCTTTAACCAAAACATCCCAGAGGATGGGGTTTTTTTGAGGTTCTCTGTCAACAAGTGACACTGACACAACACTGCACAGCTTTTTCTCCCCTCTTCAGCAGAGGAATTTTGACTGAGCAGATACTTTGTCAGCATCAAGGGGAAAGATCTACACTGGCAGGGATTCAGCTGGAAAAGTTGTGGTTACTTTTCTTCAGGGCCCTGAGCACCCACGTTCCCAAAGAGAGCGGAGATTTGGAAAACCAAATTCAAGCACTCCTAATCCAAATTACAATTCATATTCAAGCACTCCCAGTCCAGATTACAATCTAGCACATGCAAATTTGAAGATCCAGGGAACTTTCTAGCAGCCATAAATTCCACGATCATTTCCACAATAAAAACTGAAAGTAAATGGGTGTAGAAGGAGGCACAACTCTCAGCTTTATGAGCCATCCAAAACTGCTCTTTGTGATTTAGAGTCATGTGAACATGAGAACCTCAAGTCTCATCTTTTCAAAAAAAAGGCAACTTCAAGACCTGAATTTTCTTACAGAAAGTTTGTGACTGTGAAAGGAAACAGGAGCCCAAATATCAATCTTTGCCATTTCACTTTTCTTTTAAACTATTTACATACACGCTTCCTGATGGTGATGCTAAATAATACAAAGTGTTAATTGCTTTGATGAACCAAAATCAATAACTTTTTATCATAAGAAAACCTAAGCACACTTCTTAAAAGTTAATTAAATATGATTTGTAAGATATCAGCACTCAGCTTTAATTTCTTTATGCCATGAGCTGGTTTCATGTGTTTCTCGTGTCCTGGCTTTCAACTGCTTTAAGAACCTCTGGAATTGCCCTCCCTCTTCCCAAGCACCCCAGGATCTTCCTCTCGGATTTGGTTTGGAAAAAGAACCTGTGTGTTCCTGACTAGTGCAAACCCACCTCGTGTCTCTGTGCCCTCACAAGCCAGCCAATTATTCCTTCCCTTTCTGGTACAAACCTCTCCCACTGAGCGATCCAAGACAAGGACCCAGCGGGGAAACGAGGCAGTGGAAAACGCTTCCCTGGAGCAAAGGAAGAGACCTAAGCAGAGAGCAAGGGAACCTGCAATAGTCAGGCTGAAAAGCAGCCTGGTGGTACAACCAGAACACAGAATGTGAGGAACTCCTGGCACATCCCGTGGAGAAAGTTGCCTGGTTCTTTGAGGGAAGTGTTGGGAATGCAAGGGAAGGACTGTCAGAGGAAGAGCTTCCTACAAGCTACACCCAAAACTGCTATTTTCAATTTTTTTTCTGTTTATATAGATATAAAACCACTTCCAGAATACTTGAGTGCAACCTTGCTGCTGCTTCCACTGAAATCAAATAATGGATTTGCACAAGATAAATACCCAAACCCATAAAACACCATGCAAACAGGAGCTTTGGTGGTTCTCTGCAGGAATAAATTTTAAAAAATCTCATTCAGAGTGAGAAACGCCATTTTCTGGTGAAACCAGCCTTATGCCAACACCTGTCAGTGACAGCCACTGAGAAGGGCGAGGGATTAAAAGCCACCACAGGGCAAGAAGTTGCCACCTAGTTTTATTTTGTTTTCTTGAAACAGCCTTTGCAGGAAGACACAAACTCGTGCAGGGAAGGGCTGTTTGCTTAATGGGCTCACAGCCACTGAGACTAAATAAGCTGACTGCTTAAAAACAACTCGGGAGCCACAGTAAAAGATAGAAAATTATTGCTTCCTGTCATGACCAAATATTAAACACAGCACACACCTAATGGCTCTATCACTCCCCAGGGAAGGAGCTTTATGAACAATAAAATCCCAGCAGACTTGCACTGTTTGGACTTAGAAGCCTCATTATGGGCTCACTGATCCAATACAATTTACAAGCTCGATGGACTCCACTTGGAGGAAAAGCCACCAAAGGTGGAGCTGTAAGTGGGACGCCCGTAGAGAAATTAGCATTTATTTGTGAGGAAAAGTAGCAGAGGAGAAGGAGAGAAAAAGAAAAAATAATGAGGAAAAAGAAGGATGGGTTGGATGACAGCAGTATATTAAAGATCCAAAGCAGGGAGAAAGATGGGAATGTGAACCACAGCTGCAGAGGGGAAACGTTGTTCCAGGACATGCTTACACGATCCAGCCTGGAATACAAGACTTGGATTCCACCCCTCCATGTGGAGTGTGTCCTATGAACCGTCTCCTACATCATCTTGGGCAACTCATATAAGCTCTTAATAGCTTTAAAATTACATCTCCAACTGATTTAAGCTTCAGATGCACATTATGTGCTTTCAGTCTCAATGTTGTCTTCTCTTCACAAGGATTTTGGGTGATGTTCCAAGCAGGACAAATTGTTTCATACCCCATCTGAAAGCAGGAACACATTAATTGGGAGAACTTTTTCAGAGGTGAAGCAGTCAGTTCAGAGAGGCTGAAATCCTGGGATGTTTACAGGGCAGAAAATATGGGAGATCCCACCAGAAACAGATGGTGAAAGGAACACACAGGGAAGGAATGAAGAGAAACAAAAGGTTCAAAAGGAAAGCAAGAGGCAGTAACTAAAAAGCTTAGGGCAGATGAAGTGACAAGTCCATAAAACCAGGTCTAGACAGAGGCCGAGTGGAGCGCAAAAGTGAGAAGCAAGAGTATTTCAGGTTGTAAATACACAGAGGATGCTTTCATTAGGATGCAAATACTCTGAAATATTGGCAGTTTTATTGATGAGTACAGATGGAGCCAGGCAAACGCAAACCCAAGGAGTGGAGCTGTGGAGATCCCGTGTCACACGCTGCTGATCTACATGCCCAGAATTTCTTCTGCACTGTTTGCACAGTGAATTTATCCTCAGCTTCTATTCCCAGAGGTGCTTTAGTCCATGGGAAACTTGTTTTCCATTCCCCTTTCCACTACTACCAACCTCATTGATTCCAGTGGCTCCTCACTCTGCTCTCTGTCCTTCTGAGGTCAGCAGCCCCTTAACCTCCTCACTCGCTGTTTATGAGCACAAACTGGACCAAATTCTCCCTATTTCCAGGAAAAAGCCTCAGTTTAAAAAGGGACAAGGATTCTCCTACACCATGTGTAAACTTTGCTCCCAACTTTGCATTGCTTAGGCAGGATTTAGCCTGAGCACCATCAGTGTCTTTATCTCAACTAATCCAACAAGATTGGAATCCATCCATGCTTGTGTCCAAGCTGCTCTAAAGTATCAGGGAAGCTTATCTGATTTATGCAGAACTGCTAAAATCCTTTGGGTCTTGTCTTCATTGGACTTATTTTCTTAAGGCTTCCAGGCAGTAGTAGCAATAGTCAGATTTTATTTCTTTAAATTATATCTTGTGCCCTTGCTTAGGCTCAGCCATGGTTCCCTTGCAGTTCTCAGATCAGGACATGAGCTAACTGTTCCCAGTCACAGATTTAATGGAACTGACGTGATCAAAACTGGTTGGCACCCCCACACATGTGTTGCCTCTAATGCATCCCAAAAGGCATCTCTCTGTTTGGAGGGCAGAGATGCCCACAGTTACAGCACACGGCCAGAAGAAAACCTGCACAAAACACTGGTGGAAATAAGGTTCCAGCTCTGTTTAACTCCCCAGTAATCTGTACTCGAAACCAGCAGTGATTTAAACCCATCCCATTTCTTGCTCCATTTCAGAAGCAACAGCACCTCCAGCCCAGGCAGCAGCAACCAACAGCCCTGGGGGAGAGGAACTTTATAAATTGCTTCAAAAGCTTCTCCACTGTGACAGCAATGCTCTTCCACATCACCACAGTATTTCCACAGATCAATTCTCAGCAAATGTGTCTTTGTGTTATCAGGGAAAGCCAGAAGATCACATACTTGGTTTATAGTTAAACACAGACCTTGTGAATGGCTACAAAAATACAGGGACTGTGATAGGGAGAAAGGGGCAGAACCCAGGACTTCCACAGACACAACCGGTCCATTCTTCATTTTTCCAGCACACTCAAAAAGATATTTAAGCTTCTTCTGACTCGCCAGCTTGCTGGAAAATCTGTTGTCTGTCGACATTAAACGAAAAAGATTAAGTGACACAAGCTACTCTCCAGTTTAGTCCATTTACAAGCTTTAAGTGTTTGCACACATCAAAGATTTCAAGATGTTTTGGACAGCAAACTAGTAAAGGATTTTCTTTTTGTCTAAAAGAGAGGGGGAAATAAAAAGAAACAAACAAATTAGGCACTAAGAGAACCACTTGTCAAATGGCTGGGATAGTGCACTTTAAGTTACTGACTCCCCACAAACATCCAGTCTACTAAAAAATTCATAAAGAGACAGATGGCACAACAGCAGCTCTTTGCAGGAGAGCAGGGTTTAGCAGTGAACAAAGGACTTTGACTCCCTAGGACAAGGGGAGAGATCACTGAAGGTTTTGGGGGCTTGGAAGGGGGGACTGGGGCACGCAGGGAGCTGGGAAGAGCTCCTGGTTTCACCCCATAGCAGCAACAGATTCCAGACATTCATTTTGCCTTGGCAGACTCACAAGGGCCACAGGGAACAGGGCAGAACAGGAACAATCAAACTCTGCCATGCAGATTACATCCTCCTGGCAGCAGGAATGTGAAAAATAAACCCCAAAACTCCTGTTCAGGGATCTGAAACCACTTTCCCCAGCCAGGTAGTTGCTAATGCTTTGTATTAAGGGGGAAACTGAGGCAGAGACTCACATCACTTAAGGTGACAGGGCAACCCAGTACCAGTGGGAATTTAGTCTGGGCCTCTCCAGTCTTGCTGTTCTGCCTCTGAGCATGAGGAAATATCCTGGTGTTACCCAGTGGGTTTTGGGATCATCCCCCAAAGGGAGGTGGAAGGAATAAAGTCCTTTTCAGGTGGCTGAGATTAAGAGAAAAGGAAGAAAAAGAAAAAAGGAAGAAAAAAAGGAAAATAAACAGCCAGAAGTCTGCACTTATTTGAAGTTAGAGCCTTCAAAATGAAAATTCATCTACTTGTTCTTTTGCGTTTTTTAGGGAGAGGGAAGTGGGGAGGGAGGGAGGGAGGGAGACACACACACAGAGAATAAGTAAAGCCCAGCCCTATTAATCCTGAAGTGAGTTTTAGTGCCTATGGGACGTGCCAGGCAACCAAGGAGAGCTCAGCCCTCTGTCCCTGCAGCAGGGAGGACAGGGGACCAGCAGGGACAGAAACCCCCATCCCTGCACCCCAATTCCACGTGAAGGGATGAACCCCCACGGCACAGGGATGTAATCCAGGCTCTTCTGCTCCTTTCCAGAGAGGCTGACAAGTTGCCAGCTGTGCTCAGGCTTTGGGTTGATGTGGCTTTTTGCTAAATAATAACTACAAAAGCCTCCATTTTGCTCTTGCAGCATGTGGCAGCTGACGGATGCCGCCCTTCAAAGCACCCCCCAAAGCCGTGTGCCCAGCGCTCAGCACCCGCTGCCCGCTGCCCCAGCTGGAGACGCCGGACCCTGGTCTCCAGCCCAACAACACGCTCCAATCCCCTCCATCCCCTCCCTAGCAACAATCACAATAAATAAATTCATAAAATGTGGTAGCAACACACACCAGACTCTTCCCAGGACAATTAGGAAGAGTTTAGGTTAAAAGGAGAAGGAGATGGACCCAACGTCTCGGATTCTGAAAGAACCTGAGCGAAAAGATCTCGTTCCTTGAGCCCAAGGAGAGCAGAGGACCATGGAAGCAGCAGCTACCAACAGCACAAGGTTTGTGTTCCCAGGTTTTTTTGCTGGTCTGAGGAATTTCCCTTGTAGGAACAAAAAATTCTGCCCCACCCCAGTGACGCTGCATTTTTAATTGAATTAAGATGTTTTGTTTGGATGACATAACAATTTCTTGTGACTGTTTAAGAGGTTTCATTTTAATTACATGTAAATTTCTTCTGACTGTTTGTCAGAAAAGGGGAGAAAAAAGGTAAAAAAACCAAAAGAGCAAATTTCTCAACTAAAAAAGTCACACCAATTCTCCCCTGTACCACAGAGGCTTCAATTAAATCACAGCGTCAGTAAACTCAATAAAGCATTAAGAGTAACAAATACACAAAATAACCTCCTCTAAAGAGCTTGAATCTTCAAGGAACACAAAGAAAATAAAAAAATCAAAAGATCGCCGCCATTTGATAATTTATATCCAAAACTATGCAACCCGTCTAACAAGAGAGAGAAAATCTGCAGAAAATGCCTAATCAAATTAATTTGCATCTTCTATGACCTCATAATCCTAACAGCAAGTTTCTTTTTATTTGCATAAGCAGGGTGGGAAGGGCAACAAACTGAGTAATTCTAATGCAGGGGTGACAAAATACAGTGTTCAGTTGGAAGTGCCATCTTCAAAGGAATGAGCTCCCACCCTTCCATCCAAAAGCCCCCCCAGCCCCTCCAGCTCATATCCCTGTCTGATTTCCATAAAGGAAACATGAAGTTCACTGTCCAGTTTCAAGGAACTACCAGGAACATCAAGAACCACCGCTTCAGCCATGAAAGAGGGGAAAAATAATATTTACATTTTGGATGTCTCTTAAACCAACCAATTCCACAGATACCAGCTTCAAAAGCAAGCAGAAATCCAGGATGAATCCACCAGAGCTGGGATCCACCACGGGAGCGCACCAGATCCAGCTTAGCTCTGACTAACTCTGGTTGTGCACACAAAGTTAAAGCTTGCTGTGACATTTTGAGAACTGATTATGGCTTGTGTTGTCCAAAACCTTGGAGTGCGAGTGCTTCTGGATTAAAAATGTAATCCCAGGTCCTTCCAGCCCCGTGCTCCAGCGGAATTCCTGATTTTGGACACCTGTAATAGCAGCGCCGCAGGATCTGAGCTGTGCCATCCCTGTTAAATCAGAGGCATCACTCTGAAATCAAATTCTGACCAGAGTCACACTCGAATTCTGGCTCAGAACATCACAGGAACCAAAATATTCCAATGTATCCTGCAGATCTCTGCCATCAGGAGAGGGCACATGCTAAATTTCAGTGGAGAGGTTCCCTTTCATATGGAAACATTCTCATTTCCAAGAGGGAGTGGAAAAATAACTGCAAGGGCCTTCAGATCTAAATCCAGTCCCCAGAGCAAAGGTCACTGCAGAAATGTTTTACTGAGCATCAGAACTTTTGGAATTCTTTCAAGAAGAAGAAAAAGCTCAACGACAACAACAGGGCTGACATTTTTTTCCCACTGAACTATTTCTTCCTTTATAAACAGGGATACAAGTCCCCGGGATTTGGTGAACACCAGTGAATTGTGTCTCCCTCCAGCACGCAGCAGGTAAAAAAGTGGGGAGAGAAACAAATAAAGGGGAAATCACTATATTGATGGTGGACTTAAGGTTGAACTCAATGTCCCTGGGGGCCTTTCCAACCTCAAAGATTCTGGAATTTTATTCCACGGAAATTCTGTTTCACTTTGCCCACACTGCTTAGACACAGCTCTGCATAACTCAAAGGTGTTTTTGCAATTCTTCTCTCTCCCTTTTTTCTTTTTTCCCTTCTCCAGAGACATGAGAGAATGTTACAGCTGCCTTGGTACATGGCAGACTTTTACATTTACCTACCATTTCACACCAGGGAAAAACACCTTCATTTCAATCACTATTTAAAGAAAACCTGTAGTTCATTTTAAATTAACAGCAACCCACCGTGAAGGCATCACTGAGCTGGAAATATCACCATATTTATTGACCCACATGGTTGCAAGGTGCACTTCAGAAATTAAATTCCACCTGCTGCCAGGTTCCTAAGCAGAGGTGTTTTCCTTTAAAGAAGCCATAGAAAGACCCCCTAAATAAATCAAAGCACTGCTGCCCAGCTAGTCCAGAGCACACAGGACTCTCCTTGTTTGAAAGACAATAAAAAACCACCCGACAGGGTGTATTTTGGGAGAGCGCAGTGTGCAGTTAAACTCCCGAGCTGCTGTTGGAGGTGTGTGAGGATGACAGACAAGCCAAGGACTCCTCTGTGCACAGACAGGCACAGCACAGCTCTGTTCCTTTATTTGCATTACATGTGCTGATGGAGATGTAGCACAGGATTATCCCTCAGTGCCCAGGCCCTGTTTCGCTGGGTAAAGAGGTGGAACAGAAATAACTGTGCAGAAATAACTCTGCCAGCTCTTGATGCTGCACCGCTGGTTAGTGGTAGAAAAAAGAAAAATATTTAGCTTCGAGTCTTGCTTCTATTCACCACACTGCTCACTAAGCCAAGCCTCCTCCAGACAGCAGGGCAGAGCTGGGATAAATTCTTCTCTCTGGGGTCTAAATCTGATTTAGTGACTGCCTTGAACACCGAGTGGAGCAGCTCTATCAGGCTGCACCCCTTACTTATTTCCCTCATCTACCCTCACTGAGCTCAAGAGTTCACCTGGAATGGAGACACACACACAGAAAGGGAAGAACCGACACATAAAAAGGACCTGCCAGCCTGAGCCTGGAGGATGCTTCCATGCCAAGGGAATGCCTATTGCTGTTAGCAGGGCAGGCAGGAACAAGGTTCTGGGCTTAGAACAAGTTAGGAGAGGTCTAGATGAAGTTAGGAGAGGTCTTAGAGCAAATTAGGAAAGGCTGGAACTCACTGAGCACAACAGGTGACCTGTGGTGCACATTTCATACACAGTTGTTAGAAAGGACAGGGTTTTCCTTCCTCACAGTTTCCATTTCGTTTTACATCAGCAGATCCCAAAGCCTCCCAGGAAGCATCCCAATCTTCACTTTGCATGAGGATAGGCAGCTGGCTCAGGATTACAAATTCAGCTGTGGTAGGAACTGCCCCTGTCAAGGTTTCAATCCAGGGCAAATCCAGGGCCTTCCATCCCGAGCTGCTTCCCAGAAAATTCAGACTTCAGGCTGGAATGTTCCCAAATGCGGATTCATACCAATCATTGACACAGCCAAAAATAAGCTCGAAATTTCATAGGAAAGGTCAAGATGGCACATCCAGGACTTCTGCTCCCCAAAGAGCCCATTTCACTGCAACTTCCAGCTCTGGCCCCAACCACAACTTGTGAGCACAGAATTAAAAGGGAAAACCATGGGGTAAAGGCAGAGGGAGAACCCACCACATCATCAGAGTTCCAAAATTATTTAGATTAACTCTGTGATAGAAAAAAAAAATGAAGGAAATTATTGCGGACCTTTATTCACACCAGCTTTACTGCTCTGAGTGCCAAAACAAGTCCACGAGTAATACCATGACAAATAAAGCTTATTAGACAGGAGAGAGAACAGGCCAGACACAGACAGACATAAAAACTGACTCTAAAATCAATCCACTCCAGCATCAGCTCTCCTGTAGCAGCTGCTTCAGGGAAAAGGGACCCTGTAACAGTTACTGCAGAATAATCTGGGGGAAAACATTTTCTTCCCGGCTTTCCCTTATTTACTGTTCCCCTTCTGGAGCCCTTAGATGTGTGCTCCTTTCTGAAGCAGCTCTGCCTGTTCTTATTTTCCCAGTCTGAGCAGTGCTGAACTCCAGATTTCAAACCCTTCCATGTCAGTGACTTCCACAAGAAAATTTTCTAAGCTCCCCCAAATACACACGATTTTTACAGTGCCACTTCATGGTGTAACAAACTGCTGCTCTCCCCATTTATGTTATTGACCTAAAAACTGGCAAAAGAACCTAAACCTGGAGCTGAGTAACACGTGAAGCTGTTCTACATAAAATTGCTCACAATCCCCAAACTGTCAGATTTAATGTTGCATTTTTGCCTTTTTACCCCTCCCTTTCTCCCCACATTTATACAAAAATATTGTTCTTTTGCTAAAGAATGTTACTGAAGCTGCCAGGTTGCTCAAAGCTTTATCTGTCTCAGTAATCCACTTGGATCCTATCCCTGGTGAGGAGAGAATGTTCCAGATGCACACATGGGATATTTGGTCACAGTAAAAACAGAACTTCATTTAAAAAACAAACACCAATTTTGTCAAGGTCCCCAAATGGCAGACACCGACAGATAACCAGCAAGAAACAAGCTCAGGTGATCCAAAGTGAAAATCAACAATTTTGGGATGCTTTTGCAGGAAAAGGAGCATTCATCTCCTACCTGTCAATGATCACGGGGTCAGATGGAGTCTCGTTTCTGTTGCCACAACTTTTCTTCTCACAGCACCGACTGGAGAGGGAAAGAAAATCAAATTTAAAGAACCACTGGGACAACTGAGAGCAAAGAACCAGCTCCAAGTCTGTCAGAAAAGCTTCAGCACTCCATATATGCCTAGAAGGGCAAAAATTCTGCTTTCCAGAGAGAAAATTAAGGGAATTGTGTGCCCAAGTCCTGGCTGGTTCCAGCTGGAGTTTGGCACCTGGCTCCCTGTAATCCATTCTGAATTACCCAGCCAAAAATGAGCAGCAATATGGTCACACTTGAGACTGAGGTGATATTTATAAAGGTCTAACAAGTGATTAACAGATGTCATAATGTCATTACAGGCAGAACCAAATGGGTTACGTGGGGTTAAAAGTCTATCAAAAGGTGTTAGAACTGACTATAAGCAACCTAATGTTTTGGTGTATTCCAATAATATTTTTTTTTTATATTACTGTATTTTTTTATTATTAAATATCTAAGTTTTATATGGTGGCTGAAAACTTCAGCACTCCATGAAAAGCCAGAAACTGAACATACTTAGATCCTACAAAGGATCTGAAGAGATGTTTTTCAGGTCGGCTTTTGCAATCCTTTTGCAATTGTTTCAGTGATAAACCCTTAAGATTAAGTATCAATTTATACACATTCAATGATAATATTAACAATAATAAATAACAATAAAAATTTAAAAATCAAGAGACAGTTCATTTATTTCCATTGATATAATCCCTGACATGGGTGATGTTCCTTGCACACACAGCAGCTGAGTACCAGAAGATTAACAGACTTTAAAAACAGTCCTTGCTCTGAAATCCTCACTTTTAATAACCTGGAGCAACAGAGAAGATTTCAGCTGTTTCATGCTCAGGTTTTTGTTCCAATCAAAGCCAACATGGGATGTGGAGGATGGAGGCACCCAAAACTTTCAAAAGTCTCTATCAGAAGTTCCACATCCATCAAAAGTCACCAGATCAGGTTCTGATCCCACAAATGCCTTTCCAGAAGATGTTTTCCACATTCTGCAGAGGTTTCTGCTCAAATTTATACACATGGGATGGAGAAATATTGGTGGATTTTTGTACAGGGGTGCTGAATAGAGTTGCAAAATTCTCAAGCATTCTGAATCCCAGAGTTTTCCAACCGGGGAGCAATTCCAAGCAGAATTAACCAATTAATTAATTAATTAATTAAATATTAAAAGAAGAAATAAATAAAATACCTGAATTCGCTGAAGGCAGTATAAAATACTGAAGTGGGGATTTTTTTCTTGATATGCTTAATATTCAATTATAAATGCCTAAAATGAGCATTTAGACACAAATCCCTCTTTCAGCTATGAAAAATCCCAACATTTCCTCCAGTTTCTGGGAAGTTCCTGCTCCGGGGCTGGAATTGCCCAGCTGTGTGAGCTGGAAGGATCAGATCTATTTGAATAGCAGCTCCAACTGTTTCAACATTCCCACATTCCCCTTGCCTCAAACCTGCACTTATTCATCGATGCTACTCCTTTTAAAATAAAAGGATACACTAAATATTTAAAAATCCCTGGGGCAGCCCCTGTAGCTGCTGTAAATTGTCACAGCTCCATCGACTTCAGTGCAGCTCTTGTAATTCACACCAGTGCAGAACATCACCCTCCCTCCCTCTCCCAACTTTATTTTCAGTGCACTTTTCATGGATTTCACTGCCTAATCAGTGTTTAGAAAGAATGCAGTGTTTTTATACCAGGAACCAAGATGGGAGATGCTTTCTAAAGGAGAAAATTATAATAAACCCTCCCAAAAAGCAGAAAACCCTCTCAAAGGAACATAAATTTGGGACGTACTTTGACACGTCCAGTATAGCAAGACACAGAAAATAACACTGGGAACAAAATCTTAGCTGCTTTACAGGCCACTACAACAAAGCAAAAAAAGGAACCCAGTTTCAAAAATATTTCTGTAGTGATTCCAGGGACAGTTCCACTTGTTGGCAGACTGTTCTAGGATGAATTCTGTGAGATTGAGCACAACGTGGCTGGGTTCAGAAACAAGTGCATCTTGTTTTATTTCTATTTCCACTATTATTGCAGTTCTGAACTTTGTATTTGTAATATTCAAATATTTTGTCTCTAGAACTGTGGCTTGCAGCTAAAGTTCTCCCAGTATTTTACTGATATCTACATTCCCATCACACTGGGGGAACAGATCTTTGTTAGTGATAGAATTGTTCCCCTTTGACCATGGTACTTTTCGAGCCCAACTGCCTGAAAAAAAATCTTGGTGAGGGAGAAGAGCCACTTCCAGTGAAGGACTTGTTTGCACATAAATCAGAGTGGGACTGAGGATGTTTCAGCCCAACATTTTAGCAAAAATACCTCTTAAATCTTTAAATCCCCATTTCCAGGTATTTCACCCCATATCCAAGCAGTAACATTTCCACTGGGTTGGTTTCACAAGTGCTGTCTGTAACTGCATTGACTGGTTCTAATGTCAGTCCAAGCCAAAATCCCCAAACTCTGGGGGTCCAGGATCAAGCCTTCAGTATTCTCTTCAAGCAAATTATTGGCATGGCTTCACCAATATTTACATTTCTGCTACAGTGTTGGGCTGGAAACACATCTTTAGAGACGCTCATTTGCTTAAGACAAGAATATCGAGGTTTAAGATGATTTTCTACATCTTTTGTTGTTATACTTTCCCCTCTAATGAAATCTACTTGGGGAAAATGATGGTTTATGTTAAGAATGATCCAGAAAAACCTAAAACCAAACCCAGAAAGCTCCCAGAGACAACCCTAACCCTACAAACTGAGCCACCCCCATGCCAAAGCCAAACTTCCATCCTTTCCCCTCCTCACACTTGACTAAAACGGTTTTAAAATTCATCCCTCAACTTTCCTCCCCTCACCCCAACACCAAAATAAAAATAAAAAAAAAAAAATCTGTCTCTAATTTCAAACTCAAATAAGCTCACAGCATGGCGGCCTTTGTTTTGTTTTCTTCTGCCCAACTCCTCCCTGCAATTGCATAACAAAAGTGTCTAAATTCACACCATCTGGCCGATAAAGACACGGGCCCCAGTGGCCGCCTGGCCCAGCTGATTAGAGCTCCCGTCTAGTCTGAGCCTTGTGGCGAAAGTCACAGCTGTGGGGCTCGCTCCACTCAATACAACTCTGTTATTAGCCAGCTGTAGACCCTGAGACTACTTCTGTTCGAATTATAATACCTTTTAACCCTCTGAGCATTGAGGGCGTAGGGGGTTGCTGGCAGCAGCATAACAACGAGTTTCCCCTCAGTCGATAATTGGAAGAAAAGGAAGAAGATGGGGCGGGGGGAAAGTTATTCCGGGAGACGAGGGTGTTTTACCTTGATTTCCAACCCTCAGGATTGTGTTATTCTGCACAAACCCACCTAACAGGGACTGCTCCTATTAGGCCATAAGAAGCCAAATGAAAATAAATTCAGATTGTAAATTAATAAATTGAGCCTCGCGCTGGAAGCGCTGAAAGCACTAATTATGGAGAGCTGAACTTTCAATGGCTATGACAGATTGGTGCAGCCGTATCAATATTTAGACAACTTTCCTGCTAAGCAGGCATCTGTCACTGTCTGAGGGAGAGACGGGCACTTTCGGAGGCGCTCGTCTCCACACAGCAAAAAAATCTCCGTGTGTGGTTATGTACAGAAAAATCCCCCCCAGAAAACCCTACCTTCAACTAGGGAGGACTGGGAGAGGAGCAGAAAGACAGACAGACCCTTCTTGTTTTCCTTTTCAAAAGCAGTAGGCATCAATTTCGACAGCAGAGTGGGTACAGTGCATTAAAATTTTATATACTGTTCCTAATGCAAACTAAACTAGGGGCTTTAAAAATTGATGCTGCCACTTAAGCAGCACACAATAAGGAAGATTTGATTATTGTACTTAAAAGAAATAAAATAAAATGCCAAGTTTAACTAGAGTTGGAGCCATTCCCCTGGCATTATTCAAAGTGATGTGTGTAATGCCTCTTCAGAATACACAGCATCCTGCTCAGAGATACTTCAGGAAAACACGACATTTAAAATCAAATGTCTTCATTAGGTTACAGAGCGCTTTTGATTCCCTTCACTAATCTGTGTTTTACATGGGAAGAACGTCCCCGAGTTGTAATTCTTCCTTGGTTAATCTATCAAGCAGCAGAGCTGAGAAAAATCAGAATAATGGCTTAGATTTGTACAACACTACCTTAAATCGAGCACGGAGGAGGTTTGCAGGCATCACTGGAGTTCAGGAATAACAAAGCTGAGCAGAGCATTTGATACCATAAAGGCAGGGAGAGGAAGCAGAGGGAAAGCCCGAATTAATTTTAAATCAAACAAGTCCATTTGGATGAGAAGGTGCTGAAATACTTGAACTTCCAAACCAGAACTGAGCTCTGTGCAGGGAGAGTGGAGACAAGAAATGGGCTCACTGCTGTTACATTCTCACAAACCACAGCCCAACTGCACAAGAAATCAGATTTTTCTTCTCTCATTTTCACCTGGTTATAGTGAAACCTTTTAACAACATGGATGCATATATACATATATATATATAAAATTATATACACGAGTTCTAGGCGTGCCAGAAAGTCACTTATCCACCTTTGATCTTTGCCACCACGTCACCAGGTCCTCATAAAGCCCACCCGGTGCACCTCACATATGTGATATACGTTGCGTTTGGGCATAAATATAGAAACATTGGTCAAAAGCTCATTTACTAAATTAATGAGAGCTAAGCACAACAGAGGAACAATATATTTGTTTCATACTGAATACCTGATTCATATCATATTCAAAAGTACTGGAATTTTTGGCATAATTAAGTACTGAAACCAAGATTTTCCCTTGATAAAAATTCTGTCCAAATAAGCTTCTCTCCCTGCTACATTAACTTAGAAGGCTACTTTAATAAAAAAAACAACAATCAAGTAGCAAACTGGACCATTAAAAGTAGAAATGTTGAGTCCAACAGCTTAACCCTCTCCCACTGATACAGTAAATCACAAACTGTGTTTAATAAAGGTCACGAGTGGGTTTTGCCTCTTGTTTTATGAAGGAATGTTCTGTGCGCATTTTAGTACATTTTATTATAAGAACATTGACTGTTTGCATTATTATATGCATTGAAAAAAAATTTAATTTCCCAAGAACAGGAAAAGTAATAAGTTACCATGGAAGCACGACGTACATACATAAGGTACATGTAAGTTCAGACTTATACAAAAGTTATTAAAAACATCCTCAAGTCATTTCACCCTCTAATTTATAAATTTAAGTGCTAAAAATAGTGTCTTTTTTTTTGTGTTAATTAAAAAGTAGAAGGCCCCTAAATATTGTTCACAGGTATAGAAAGGAAAGGTTTGAGGGGTTTCTCTTTTGGGGGAGAACTGGACAAAATTCAAGAACATTCATGATGCCACTTAAATTAAGAAAATTAAAATATTTCACTAAAGGAAGATTACCAGAAGAACATCTTGCAATTTCCAGGTAAAAATATAGAAGTTAAACTGCTCATTCTCATAAGGTGATCAGAAATTTTATGAGCAATAAGCATATAAAAGTGTTGATTTAAACAACACATGCAAAGGCCTACTTTAAATAAAAATAGTGCAGCTGTAGTTGCTGAATCTCCTGCAGGAAAAATGAACAGCAAAAAAATAGGAACCCCTCCCAAATATCTGTTTTGAACCCAAGCAAGCATTACCCATATGTAAAAACAAACTCTTCCTACACAAAGACCCTCTCTGAGTCAACAAGAAAATAAACAAACAATGAAATCAAACTCTCCCTACCTAAAACTTCCTCCAAAAGCTCTTCCAGCACCTAGGGAAGCAAAGCTCACAAATTATGTGTTAATAAAGTCACCTTACCTGCACATGACTTCGTGGGTGAGCAACACTCTGCACATCTCGGGGTTCTTGTTCTGGCCTTCATAAGTTATAGGCTACAAAAATTGAGAGAAGGGGTAAGCCAGGAGCATCAGGGGTTATTTATTCCTTAGAATATTCAGATGTGAGGGGAAGGGTTTTTACCACTGCTCACCATCGCCTGCAAATAAACACCTTCCCCTTTATGTGCAGGGAAAACAGCTTTACATAAGTATTGTTACAAAGTAGATAAAAACCTACAGACCACAGAGGGAAAAAAAGAGGCTTAAGAGCACAATTTTCAATTACCCTCCAAAATAGGTCTGCAATACAGCTGAGCAAGAGGCCAAAGTGAGCCAGAGAAGGAAAAACAGGCAGGGAAATGTTGAGCAAACAGGAAGGATGAGGTGGGACAGGACAGCATGGCACAGATCAGCCCCGCTCACCTGCTTGGTGACAGAATCGATGAGCCTCACGTAGAGATCCTGTTCAGTCCTGACACCTAGAGCAAGGGAGAACAGGGATAAATAATGTCCTGCAGGCATCTTGCCCTAAAAGCATCAGAACAAACCCATTTAGTGCCTTAGTAGACACCCTCGACACCCCAGGTGGTTCTGTTTCCCAAGCCCAGGTAAACTCCAGGGCACATCCCTGCACTGAAGGGGCTTCGTGCAAGGGAATTTCAGTGTATTTTGGAAACCACAGCACCTAGAGCCAGACCCTGCCTCACTGCACAGCCCCCAGAAGGTGCCAGGGAAGGGCACTCACCGTTGCTGTAGAGGAGTTGGAGTTTGTAGTGTGTGCCGTTGTTCGTCTTCTCATTGCCTTGCTCCTGAAAGGGAATTTTAGAAAAGACAAAAAAAAAAAAAATCCTTCCAGAACTTACATTTGGCACATTTAAAATGCAAGAGCTGATAATCATGATGGAAGTGACAACAAAGTTCATTAAAATTCTAAGAGGTGAATCCACTGATTGGGATGTATTAACCTTCCGAGTGACCCAGGACAAACTACAAAATACTGCTGACATCTTTTCCTGTAGGAGTTCAAGAACTTCTTTCCCTCTCTTATTTGCCATTATTCTCTCAACTTTTTCAAGGCAATACATTGAGAAGAATTTGTGCATTTCAAATCAGTTAATATAAAGCAGATTGATGGGGGGAAATGCAGTGGCTTTTGATTTTACTGTGACCATTGCTTTGCAATAGTGTTATTTTTAGTCAATATTGATACTTGTTTCCTGAAGGTTGTGTTACATGGATGTTTCCTACACATTTTTTAAAATGTAATTTCCTATAAGATAATTATTTATGATTCACAATTAAAAAAATCTTGTTCATGGCTAAGAAAATAATTGAAAAAATGCAAAGTGGTCAAGATATGGAATTAAAATTCAAAAGCAAATGCTTTTCAAGTCCTGCCGTTGACTTTGGAGCCTTAGGAAATACATATAACCATGTTCAACAGATAATCTGACATATTACAGGTCAGATTCCACTTCTGCTTGGGTACTAATAAAACCTGGCAGATGTGGTAGGTACAAAAAAATAAGTGCATTTATCCCCCATGAATTTTATTTATTTTATTTTTAGTGGGTGAATGAAATTCCTGATACAGAGCAGAGGCTTCCAACCCTTTTTACCTACAGTAACACACACAGGGCTACAGCTCTACAACAGCACCTGAACCCTGACCAAACCCTGGTTGTATTTTATTCGGGACAACAGGTATTAGAGGCTGGCAGCTCAACGCGGGGAGAAGATTAAAAATTGGAGAGGAAAAGAGGAAGAAGAAAGGTAACAAGCCTTACTTTATCATTTTCTACAAAGTCCACAAAAGCTGTCCTCTCTATTTCCACAGGCTGCCCCTGTCTGTCGTAGAGAGCCAGAACAAAGTGAAAGAAATTGGATTTCCTCAAGTTGGAGGGTGGCTGCTTTTCAAAGTGGGCTCTGGACAAAGCTACTCCGCTGTGGAGGAAACACACGGGATGGGGTGAGGGGGGAGAGACAAAGACATTACCAGGTTGTGCAGCAGCAACGGCAAAACAACAACAGAAAAGGCACAGCACGTTCGGACTGTCCCTTGTCACCGCCGGGCTGCAGCCGGGCGGGACGGGGCGATGCGGGCTCGGGGCTCTCACTGGAACCCGAATTTCGGCGTGGCCCCGCTCCCCGCATGCCCCGAGGACAACGCTAATTTACAGAGGGGTTAGTGCTAAAGGCAGCGTGTGTTTTCCTTCCTCCGCTTATTTCCCTGCCTGTCACGCTCCTTGCTGGAATGCAGCAGGGTGGGAAGTGGCTGTAACGTGTCAGAGGGTCTGGAAGTGCTCTCTGCACATCCCGGTCGCGCTCCCCTTTCCTACAGGAGAAAACAAGCGACCCTAAAAATCTTTCCTAGGGGCAGGCTGTCAAGTCGGGGGCACCTCTGTTTTGGGCAGAGACAACGACTCTCGGGCAGAGCAGCCACTTCCCTCGGCAGCGAAGTTTGTCTTTAGTCACTGACTTACTTGAAACAATTCCTGAGAATTGAATCTGTGATTTAAACTGAAAGAATTTAGACTCGGGTTAACCAGCCCTTGCGAAAATCTTGTCCCTGACTGCAGAAAACGTTGTGATGTTTCCCACGCATTTCCCGGCTTGGAAAGATTCAGTTGCTTCTGTTTACCCACAATATCCCTGACTGCAGCTTTATTTCTTTGTGAAATTTGTTGTAGTTCCCTCTCTCTAAAGCCAGTTTCTACCTACTGCAGAGAAAATAGGTGCACATGAACACCTCCAAATTAGTTAATAAACAGATCAGTCTATGTGCCAGACTAGTTAGAAGTTGGACAGCTTTGGTTTTTAGTCCCCAGAATTGCTCCACAGCACTGGCAAAGTATTTCACTCTTTCGGAGAACTACAGATGTTTCCCTGTGTTTTCCTTGCCAAAGAGGTATGGCGTGAACTCACCACATCCGCCACAACTGCACCTAGCTTGGGGCTTCCTCTCGCTCTGCGTGTAAAAATTGGGATTTATTGGTTTGTTAGGAATATCTGGGAGAAAAACCTGGCCATGCCAGCGGGCAGCGCAGCGCGGCTGCACCTCCACCGCTCCCGTGAATTGGAGTCTTGTCAGGAGCCGTTTCCTTTTACTTTCGGTTTCCTCAAGGATAAACCTCTTCCCCCTCAACTGTATTTATTAAACGCTCTATCGACATTCATAAAACTCTGATAACTCCTCCCATGGCGCTTGGAAAACCTTGCTGCCAGATCAGGCCATGGGTGGGGGCATGGATGTACTATTTCTAAAATGTCCCTGTTTCCTCTGAAGTCCCCTCTGCTGTTTCATGACCTTCACCTCGTATCTAATACTAAATAAAACCCAGCTTGTTCCAGGGGTTCCCAATTTAGCCTTCCCCGACGCTACTACTTCTTTTTTTTTTTAAGCTATCCGGAGAGCAAGGATTAAAAAAAAAAATACCTAAAAGAGTTTTCATCGTCTTACCCCTAATGGGAAGAGACTGGGATAACTGTCCTGTGCCGACTTGGCTGGGAAGAGAAAACAAAGGGGGGCCGTAAAGGGAGATAACCAGCCCTAACAAGTGGAAAGCAAACAGCCAAGCCCCAATTTCGGGATGTTCAGTGGCATTCCGGCTCAGCAGAGACCTCTCGGATGCTCGGGCAGGTGCTCCAGGCGGGCGGGCGCGGCACGCCCGCGGGGCTCCGAGGTGCCCGTGCCCTCTTCTGCTTCCTCGGACCCTGCTCTGCCTGCCCTGAACACACGGGTAAAGATTTCGGCCATGCCCACCTTGAATTAAGCAAAACAAGATGGGCCGGGGGGCTGGGGTTTGACATCTACATTTAAGTTCATTCTAACTTGGTCCCCTTCTGTTCGGCTGTCTGGCCCAGCAAGCAGGGAGGAGTACCCTGGGTCGCTGCGAACAACCAACCCAGCGCCCCACACGTCTTCTTGGGGCAGAAAATGAAAGGATGATCCCATCTCGCTGTCATCTGAGCCTCGCACTGGGTTTTAGGACTCCTGATGCTCTCCAGTTTTGGAGCGCTGCTGCCTAGCTCTAGCTCCCACCTTCACTTTTCGCTGACTGGAGGAGACCGGGAGGGGGACAGAGAGGAAAAAAAATAAATTTAATATCAAATGCAAACAACAGGGAGTAAAGAAAAGGTTTGCTTAAAAAAAAAAATAACAAGCAGGGGGAAAGTGAGAGAGAAATAGTCAGAGTTACCTTTGTGCTGCTACGTTTGCATCCACAACCCCAACGTTTCTGACCCAGGACCTGACGGAATCCATCTCAGAACCTAGAGATTTATCTTTCAGAATTGGTCCTCTTCCTAAAGTATCTTGAATCCCAAACATTTAAAAAGTCTATTCCAACTAGCAACAGTTTCCTTTGGGGAGATAAGGGAGAAGGAAAAAAAGAAAAACAAAATGATGCAGCCTTTGAATCTGACACACGCAAATCCCAGGAAAGTGAAGTTCAACTTTAAAACCAACTTCTTCTGCTTTTTAACGCTACGTGTTTTTAATGCCTTCAGAAGGGGAAGAAAGTTTTTCCTCTTGCCAAGTAAAAGTTACGCTGATTCAGTCTTGCCTGGTATCATCATCTTTCACACGCAGGCGAGGGAGTCGCATCCAGAAACCGATTGCCGCTAACGAGGATCACCTGTTTCTCAAACAGACAACGGGGAGAAGGATTGATTGCTGCCTAATCCAGGAAGAAGGAAGGAAGGAAGGAAGGAAGGAAAAAAAACACAGACGTGGGGTAAATTGCAGAAGAAAGGAAGAAATGGAGCTAAAGAGCGCCGGTCCCACCCCGCGCGCGGGCAGCGCCGGCCCTTCCCGCGCGGCGGCATGAATGGGTTACACGGTGGGAGCGGGCGGCGCGCGGGGGGCGGGGCCCCGCGCCACATAAGGAGATCTCATTTGCATCTCGCGTCGCGACTGGTCGGGCGGCGCGGCCGCGCTCCGCCCCCCGCGCGGCTCCTGCGGGGCCGGGGTGGAAGGAGCGCGCCCGGGCAGGGGAAGCGCGGGCGCGTCGCGATGGGGACGTCGCGATCGGGTTATGGGGACGGGTTATGGGCACAGCCCGGCAGCCCCACAGCGAGAGGTGCTGCCCCAGACTGCACAAACTGCGCTAAAGCAGCGGGGCCGGGGTGGAAGCAGCGCGCCCGCCGCCCACCCTGGGACAGCCGGAGCACGGGCAGGGGAACCGCGAGTTTGTCCTGATGGTTTTATCGTCATAGCCCGGCAGCCCCACACCAAACGGTGCTGCCCCAGAACGTGTGAACTGTGCTAAAGCTACGAGACTGGGCCGGAAGGAGCGCGCCCGACGCCCGCCTCGTGGCAGCCGAAGCCCGGGCAGGGGAACGGCGGGTTTATCGTGATAGTTTATCGCGGTGGGTCATGGCCGGGGCCCGGCAGCCTCGCACCGAGCGGTGCTGCTCCCGACCGCACAGAGCGCGCCGAAACCGCGGGGCCGGACCGGGAGGAGCGCGCCCGTCCTGGGACAGCCGGAGCCGGGCACCGGACCCGCGGGTTCATCGTGATGTCCCCGGCAGCCTCACCCCGACCTGTCCTGCTCCAGAACACCCAAACTGTGCTAAGAGCAGCGATCTCTGTCCGTCTGACCGCGCCGCGCCGCCAAAGCCGCCGCAGGGGTAGTGGCCGCTTCGCTCTCAGGCGCGGGATTTAAAATGAAAAACTGCTCAGAGGGAGAGAAATGGGTCTGGGGGAGGGTGTAGGCAGAGGCTGCCTGCAGGGCAAGAGCCAGCCCGGGACTGCCAGGCACCCAGCAGACCCCAAATTTACACTCTGAGAGCTGTCAGGTCTCACCTCAAAACTTTCTATAACATCGCACGTAGGCAACATTTCCCATTAAAGGAAATCGGAGCTCTTCCCAGCCCGGCCCGCGGCGACCCGGGACCATAATACCTCTGCATTTATTTTAGTTTATTTTTTTAAACTGCTCTGCCTTGGCGATATTTTTCTCCTGGCCCTTTTGTATTCTGATCCGTGTATAGATCTGCCTCTGAAATCTATATAACACCAACGCGAAAACAGATTTCAAGACAATGAATGCAAATCTGTGCTCAGAGACCATCTGCCAGATTAGGGAATCAGATGTTCGGTAGTTAAAGGGACAGCGCAAGGATTTCCTTGACTCATTATGTGCAGCTCCTCTCTTTAACCTGCTTTATTTGTTGTTGTTTTTTGGGGTTTTTTTTTAACGGGATAGAACTACAAGTTCCATTTCAGAATAAATCCGAACTCCTTCCACCCACTTTCAGCCGCGATTCAAAAAGCCACCTATTAAATACTAGTTTATTTTCACTGAGTTTCATACAGTTCTCTCCAAAAGAATCCCAAATTAAAATCTTCCCATAAAACTTTCATAAAAATGTATCCTTAATTCAGGCACGATTGAGGGCAAAGCCGGGACTCAGATTTATTCTGTCTACATAAGTGACAGACATGGTATTGGATGAACTAATACATCTCACCCAATCTTTGTTCAAGGAAATTTGCCATGCTAACCCACCTCCCCAAATTGATAAATATGCAGGAAGTGATTTTGCCAGGTTAGCAAAAGGCGAGGCTGGCGTTATTTTAACGTTAGAGAAAAACAGCAGCAGTTTGACGAAGCTATAGGGTGGAGGCCAATCTTTCAAGATAGCATCTCTGAGATGCAATTTCTCTGTATTAAAAAGCCCAAACCAGCCAAACAAGGTAAGCTATTAAAAAAAAAAAAAAAAAAAAAAAA
>VXAZ01008949.1:206585-220967 GCA_013399875.1 Gymnorhina tibicen | reverse complement strand
AAAAAAAAAAAAAAAAAAAAAAGTGAGAAACCAGAGCATATAAGATAAGTATACACGCGATGGGGAAGCATATTATGGTGGGGGTTTTTTATCATTCCGCAAAAGGCGTGGGTACATTTCCTCGAATAAAAGCTCCCTCTTTGTACTAAGATCATTTCTGGCAATGCCACTCTGACCGTTCCTACGTTTATTCCTAAACCCGGGGCAGTGGCGGAAGGGGAGGGGGCGGAATTCCCTCTCGCTGCAACCTTGGCCGATGCGTTCACAAGGAGAGAACGTTCCCTAATAACCCGAGCCCATCTCTCCTGGAGATAAAGCCGAGCCTATCCCCGCAAGGTCGGGTCCAACCCAGCCACTCTCTCGGCCCCAGCCCTGTGGCTCCAGCCCCGCCTGGCCCGCGCCAGCGCCGGGAACAAAGGGGACTCGTGTGCCGTGGCCCCGGGGGACCCCCGCTTTTAGGGATTCGTGGCGGGTCAGAGGGCAGCGCCGCAGGTCAAGGGGGATGCGCTCCCTTCGCCCCAAACAGCTGCCACCAGAATTTGGCACTCGAGGCACAGATGCAGGGAGCATCGTCCCCTCTTGTGCCCGCGGGGGCCGTGGCGTGCCCCCACCCCACGATCGCGGGGGGCTTGGGGAGCGGTGGAGGAGCTGCACCGCTCCAGGCAGAGGAAGCGCTCTCGGGGTGGAATTTGCTCCCCCAACCAAGTTTCTCACCTTTAAGATACGCTGCAAAAGGACACGAGTCCTTGAATACTTCTGAAATTATATATAGACTCCTGCTCTAGATTCCCCATTTCAAGCCCAAATTGTATTTAAACGGAGCGAAAAGCCCATCTCCCAGACTCTTCTGATGTAAATTCACTCAGAAAAAAGCAGCGTTTATACCCGTGCGACCGCCGATAAATCTGGATTTGCACTTTAGAGGTTTCCGCGGTTCGGCTCGGGGAGTCGGATCCACCAGCAGGTAAACGGCACCGCAGAACTCCGGGAGGGATGGGGGGAAAAGAACCCCAAAACAACCTTTCAGAACCCGGTAAAGCGAGGGGAGCCTCCAGCAGCGCATCCGCCGCGCCGTAAATACAGTTACAGACACAAACGGGAGCCGAAGGTTTGGGAAGGGGCTCCGGAGCCAAGAGGCGCCGGGAGCGGCTCTGACTCCCCGGTTCTCCGGGCAGAGGGAGGGGAAGGGCGTCGGGCCGGGCAACCCTCGCATCCCCCTGACTCGGGGGTCCCTCTCGGCCTCCCCCGAATCCCCACAACTTTCCGCCCCGCGGGTTTCATTCTGCGAATCGCTTCGAGCGATTTTGTTCCTCGGACTAAAGAAGAAAAGGCGGGGAGGGGTTGGAAAAGCAACTGGTTCGGTGAGTGCTGACCATTTCCTTCTGGAGGAAGAGCGATTCCCCTCCAGACTGCCGCACTCGTTTCCACATGCCGGGGTCAAAATGACAGGTGAGGCAGATCTGACGTGGTAGAGAGATGCTCGTCTTTGTTAGCAGGTTTTTAACAGAGTCGTTTCATACACCGGAGTCAACTTTCACTCCTCGGCACATCTCAGCAACTCCCAGCAGGAAGAAAGATGGATAGAAGATAATATTAACCCATTTAAAAGCAAAACCTTGAACTATTATTGTTTCTTCTCACGTTTAAGGGGAGAATGTCAGCCAAAAAAAAAAAAAAACAAAAAAAAGTTAAACTAAGCCTAAAGATGACACTTAGAAGGAAACATTTAACTCTTGTTCCTATTAATTTCTGAGAATTCACCAACCTTCAGGTGCCTCAAGGGAACGAATTGTAGGTTAAAATTATCAGTGTCAGAATGGAGAAAGACAACTAATATTTTCCTCTTTATCCACTAATCTCACTGGAAGGTTTATTTTTCTGGTACACCTGTACCAGAAATATAAATGTGCCTTTTAGAAACGTTTCCTTAAGCTGCTAACAGCTTCAGGTTCTGAGTCATGAGTGTTCAAGCACACATCAATTACACTTTTGGCAATATAATAACGGTGTTCAACAAACAAAGAAGTGCCCAAAAATAACTTTCAAGAGCCAAACATCAGCATAAACAAAATATTCACTTGCACGGGGTAGCCTGTGATAGAAATGTGGCTACAAAAAACAGGAGCAGGCTGAGTCCTGAGCTGTGGAATGAGGAGTGTGAGGAGGGCAGTCAGAGCACTGTGTACAGAACTGGACTAGAAAACTGCTCCAACTGATGCAAGACTACTCTGGATTTACAAGACTCTTGATTTAACTAAAATAAAAACATACATAAGGAAAAAAAGCTTCTTAGCACGTTTTTAATAGGGGATGTTTAAAGCAGTTCAGGTGGGTGCAACTAAAGCCTGAAAGCAGCTTGAGTTCTTAAGTGCAAAAACTGCAAAACAAGGTCTGAAGTGCTGCAGTGCTTTCAGTTATATTTATTATAAACCTGGTTTTGCACAATCAACACGTCTCTCAGAAGAGACCTCCCCGTCTGATCGCTGGAAAAAGTTGAACGCCCAAGTATAAAACAATAGATCCTCATCATAGCCCCCCCATGCCATCGGTAAATAAGCAGAAATATGGCTTTATAGCTGTAAAACTGTGAGCCCTACCTGGTCTCTGCCTCTTTCTCTCTCCCTTCCCTCTGGCACCATAAAGGCACTATTTACTGGAGGCAGCTCTCCACACTCGCCAGCCCTCACAAACCGCCCGTTGCAGAGATTCCACCCATCACACTTATAAGCAGCGAACAAAGGAATGCTTTCAAACTTACAAATGCATAAGTAAACATTTAATAACTTCTTCTCCACCTCATCTTTCCCAAAAGAGAGAAAACACTGTATCCATCAGATCCACTTCTGAGTCTCCTGTTCATTCCAGTAAGTAGGTGTTTCTCTTTTCACTAGAACAGAAAAACACATCTGCTAGGTTTTATATCCAACTTCTTTCTTTTAAAAGATACTTTTACTGCCTTTTGCCTAGCATAGTTTTTGGAACACGTTAGCAAATAATATTTTACCATGGGGAGTGTGTGTTCCATTTTATTTTATAATGCAGATTTGAGGAGTCGTAGCGCTGAAGTTTGTTTTTGTAACCACATGGAGGCTTGAAGCAACAACTACACTCAGGAAAAATACTTGAAGCAGGTGTATATTTGTGCTGGGATCCTCTCCCTCATTTTGCACTTTATGGAAAGCAATCAAAGTCCACTTTTCAATATGTCTTTGTATATAAACTGTCCGAAAAATTCACCAGGAAGGAGTTTAGGTTATCACAGCCTTTCTAGTTCCAGGTGTGTGCTTAGGATCCAACCCCAGCTGTCAAACAGAGTCTCCACAAGCAACTGGACAAACACAGACACACTGGAGATCAGAATTCAATTAATTCAGTAACATATGAACCACATAACAGTGGTCCCCAGAATTGCAAACATTGTTATACTGGCACTTAACCTACACTAGTCACTCAAGAGGTCTTACAAGAATTACTGGACAATACAGCCTAACCTCAAGCTCAAACATCTGCACAGACAGGGCCTAATTTCTATTTCTTGACTCAACTGAATGCAGCTCTGCCTTAAACAGGTGTCTCGCTTTAATTGCATCAATAGTCACTCTCAAGTGATGCCACGGGGACACTTTGCCAGCTCAAAAGTCAGCAAACCTTAAGCAACTCATTAAACAAAACCCCTTCTTTTAAAAAGTGTTTAAAAACATAAGAATTGCAAATTTCCATAGTTCTTCCATGAAGCACAACCTAACATTTAAACTGGAATACTCTCAAGTGCCAGGGATCTAAAACTACTTTGATGCAAACTGGTATTGTAGCAGGAATACGCAAATTGTGTTTAATTCCAAAATCGTCAGTTTTGCCCTTGATTGATAGAAAAGAGGGGGCACATTAGGGTTAAAAAATCACTTGGGCTGTCAGTAATCATAACACCTGCCTCTTGTAAAGCTTCCTGTGCCTTCTTTTAAAGCCTCTAGTAATAGAAGCTAAAATAAAATACACAAAAAATCTAATCTAATCTGACTATTCCTACATTCTTTCCAAAAGGCAAGAAAGAGGCAGTAAAAAGCCCAATATTCTACAATTAGAGCTTTACAACCTTGGAGAGACAGCTGAGCTCTTCTCTGAAGCACATTAAACAAAGAAACTTCGGGTTATTTGGTGGAACAGAATTATTAACACACTTCACCTCAGAAAGCCAACAGGATTTCTACCTCAGTACTCTGCACTTCAAAAGCTGCCAAATTACGCAGCCAGATTCTGATCCTGAGAAGATTTGCAGCTGTATCAGAAGCAGGGAAGCTGATTTTATGTGACACCAGCTCCTCTCATCAGATCTTTCCATGGTCACTTCCCATAACCAGTAAAAATGCCAAAAACAAAAGCTCAACATTTAAGTCATCAGGATCCAGATTAGTCTAAACATTATCTTCTGGCAGGTAAGAAATCTTCCCAGAGTTTTAGGCCGCCTGCACTATTTAATTACAGTTTGCCATTTGAACTGTTTCTTTCATCACTGATTTTAAGTATTTACAGACAGGCTAAACAGCAATGCTTTGAAAGTTTCTCACACCTAAATGGTTCTGATACTTAAAGGGATTTGATCAGCCTGGTTGTAGAGCATCACACATTCATCAGTTAGGTGAGTAAAACCAATATATTTTACTAAATAATCTGACACTATTTATGTATTTCAAAAGAAAGCTCTGCTTGCTAGACAGAAATGGCTACAGAAATATTTTCAAATGAAAGTCAGATCTTGTTCTTACCAGGACTGATCTTGCTGCAGACTGTGAATGGAAGAAAGGAAATTATGTGCCATATGCTTCAACATATTCCAGCCTTCAGATGCTCTGAACACATGCTCTTGAAAACAGCAGAGGGTGTGTTCTTTCCCTAAAGCCAAAGAATGCATGTGGACCACGAAGCTGTGTCTGCTCAGGGTGCTCTGAAACCCCCCAAACTCACTCATCTGTTTTGTTGTTGCTGATGTCCTGTGGACTCAGAATCAGCCAAGGTTATTTTTTGTCTTCAGCATCATCTTGAGGCATGTGAATATCAGAAAAGCGTTCAGTGACCATTGCTATGGATGGACTGAGCAATTTGCTTGGTCAAGTGCATGTCACACGTCTTTAAGACATGTCACACGCCTTTAACATTTTCTCTGTGCTCTCTGCCTCCACTGAAACCTCACTGTGGAGACCAAAACACTAAATTATGGTGCTTTCAACTGACTTTGTGCTTTTATACCATCCTAGTACCCAAGGTCTAGATGAGATAAAGCTCCTTCAGTGCACTGCTCTCGATCCAAACTTTAGAAGAAACAATGAAGGGAATGAAGATGGAGCAGAGGCAGAGACAGGGAAGCCAGGAGGAGAAAACAACCTCAGAACACTTGGGACGACACAGTATCATTAGCAAGCAACTAAAGGACTTGCTGTTCATTGACTTTCCCCTTCACTGCAGTCCTGTTTGGTCAGAGCAGTGCCCAAGTAGCCACAGGACAGAGGGAAAGAGGACTTCAGCCTCCAGGAGTGACAGCCCTGGATGTGGGCACTGCCTCAAACCTAGAAAGCACCTGATGCTTGAGGGGCTTGAGCCCCAAGATTTGATATTTGAGCTACAAAATTTGAGACGCTCATGGGTTGTACTCCAAGAGAAAACCTCCTAATTCTGGATTTTGCTCTGAGCTGTGCACAGGCACCCCAGACCCCCGCTCTGCTCCGCTGGCCTCGAGGTGAGCAGGCAGCGGGACACACACAGGGAAGGCCAGGCTGAGCACAGCACAGCACGTGCAGCCTCTGGAAGGGAAAACCATCCCACAGGATGCTTTATGGCATCTGATTTTTCCTGGCGCAGAATATGAATAATGTTAACGGTGACAGAGCCTACAGGCAATAAAAGGCCTTGGCAGGTATCAAACAGCTCCAAACTTTGCTTTGGCTCCCTGCCAGCTGCCACAGCCAGCCAGCACTTCCTACTCCAGCCTAGGACCAGTGACCATTAAGGAATTACATGGCCTTACTGGTTTCCAGTGAGAAAACAGAGAGAAAATGTATTTTATTTTGATTTAAAAAAAAAAAAAATCTCCCAAAAACCAGAAAGGAAGAAATTTGTGTTTCACACATACCTGCCCCCATTTTTAATATATATTTCTAATGGATAAGGAAACTGTTATTATTCACATATTCAGTTGCCAAGGCTCCAAACAAGAACATTGGTTGGGAAGCCAATGAAAAAATCTCTACTTTTATTATCATCCCTTGTCCAAACAGCACATGAAGGCTCAAACCAAGCATCCAGAGCTCCCCAGTGCTAAGCTGTTCATAGGAATTTGTAGAGAGTTCCAAAGAGAACTTGAGTGTGGGAAGAAATAAGACTACAGGATGAAATAAGTAAGAAAGCAGAATTTTTCTGGGCGTTATTAGTCCTGCCTAGCATTCAGCTTAAGCTGATTTGGCCAAGTGGTTAGGACCTGCATTTCAAAGCAGAAAAACACATTCTACCATTTCCACTTCTATTTTTTTTTTTTTTTTTTGTCAGCCAGGATAATCAGCTTTACCAACCAGGCAAAATACTTTGTATTAACTAATAAGTCATATTAAGAAACACTTCTAATTTCACATCTCCAAACTATAAAAGAAAGAAGTTTTCTTCAGTGACTAGTCTAGTTTGGGAGAGTGCCTTTGAGAGAGCTGACCCAGTTAAATTCTTTCTGTTTCCCCTTGGGTTTTAACTTCTTGATTATTTTTCCCTGGTTTTGTTGACCACTGTAGTTTCAATAAAATGATATAATCCAGTAAGAGTCAAATGGGTTGTTTCTTCATTATTCAGGCCCAAGTTGACAAACCCCATTTCAGTGACCACCAAGCCCTGTTGCTCAGCATCTGCTGCAGGTAAATGCTGCTGCATCGTTCCTGTCCCATAAAAAGTGGGAACACCGGGAAATCAAACTTGCAGCTGGTCAGTGGCAGGGATAGGTTTGGATCCCAGGAGCTCCCGAATCCTGGGACAATGCCATCCATGGACATGTGCAAATATGTCCCCAGGGCTCAATTATTGGCCATATACCCTGCAAAATAACAACACTGAAGAAGTACCATTGACAGCCAAAACACAAACATCTGTTTTAGGGAACATCCTTGTGGGTTGGGAACATGACAACCTCTGCCTTTCCACCAAGAATTGGTTAAATGAGCCAAGGACGTTCGCTTGGATTGATGGCATCATCTAAAAACTTGAGTTTACTTGAATTTATTGCACTTGCACATTCTGACACGTTCATGGTATGCGTGTATAACATACGTACACTTATAATACAAAAGTAAAAAGTTTAGCTTGCCACTAGAGGTAAAACTTCAGCTTTTGATAAAATGTTCTCTCAACGGCTGTAAGGTTGCCACTTCCACACCATTTGTAAAACAGGAAATATGATATACAAGCTTTAATAGTTTGCAGAAGTCCTGTTTTATACCTGGCCTAATTATTTGGTAAGATAGGAACTAAATATTTGGTCATCTGAGGTATTTTAACACCTGCACTGACTTCCTGTCCCCAGGATCTTGGGTACATTTGTTGTTCATGAGCACAGCAGGTGAGAACCAGGGAGCTGGTGGGCTGGTGAAGTTTCACTCTCGGTTTCAGCAACAGCAAAGCTGCCCTTGGATCCCTGACTTCACTGTACACCCCAGCCATGTCATTTGTCACATGAAAACCCCAAGCACCAGACCAAATTTCTCTTGTGCTGTGCAGTGTGGCCCAAATATCCAGGAGCTCAGAATCTGTGTGCAAGGCAAGAAATACAGGTTAGAGGAAATAAAAAAGATGTGTCTGTAGGTTGAGTATAAAAGGGCAGTTAGTATAAAAGCAGAAGTCCACTCAGTTTACAAAAGCCAAACATAAAAGATCTAAAATCACAGTTCTATTATTTAATCCATATAACACAGTCTAAAGCTCTTCAGAAAAAAGCAGATGAATTCTGATCTGCATTTCTCCCATATCCTGCTACAAAACTCACCTTCAGATCTAGACAACTCCTAGAAAACAAAAGGGAGAAGATCACCAATCTTGTTTGAAACTTTGCAAAGTCTGAACAGTTTGTCAGGCAACTTTCTCCTCAGGCACTGACAGATGTTGCAGGAGGAAGGGGAGAGCTGAAAGGTGATGGTAAACAGACTGATAAGGCAGCAGCTCTGATAGCACTGGGGAAAGGCCCTTAAAGAGGCCATGGAAAGATCTCGGAAAAGGATGGATAAGGGAATAGCAGAAGGAGGTAGTGTAGCTGAACCAACAGCCTAAATTCATCCCCCTTCGTAGTACCATAAGCATGGGGAGCACTGCCAGCACAGCCACAGGGGCAGGACGTCCCTGTCGTAGAGCCTAAGCCTGGAAATTCAGGCAGAAAGACAAAACTCAGATCTTTAAAACATTATTAACGCGGGAGTGTTGAGGTTTATTTATGTTTCAAGTGCACAGGTCCAGGAACTGGGCTCAGCAGCCCCTCGACATGAGCTGCCACTGGCACTGAGCCCCCAGTACTCAACTCATTTGTGCAATTTACCAACAACATGCAAATGAAAGATATTTTGGTGCTGTACCTCTTGATTCTGCAAGGATTACACTTTAAATACTCAAGAGAGGGTGTTAGTGAGGGAGGCAGCACCTGCACATGCCATGAAGAACAGAAGGAGGAGAGGTACATTCCCAATTTACAGATCAGAAACAGGGGTCCATGAAATTTAAGCCACTTACCTGAAATAATACAGGCAGAAAAGAACTGAGCCCTATACTCCCATTTCCAGAGCACAACTGCACTAGTCTTTTTGTAGCACAGCTAAATGTTATTCAAATTGCTTAATGCTGGGGGAAGCAGGAGAGGAAAATGTTCTAAAAGAGAAAATAAAAGTCCCTACCATCAAGAAAAGTATTTTACACTCCTGATTAATTATGCAACAGAGTCGAATTTAAAATGGGATTTCCTTTCCCAAAATAATGCTGGCACAAAAGACAAACCTGCAGTTCAAACACACAGAAATACTAAAATCATGGTATTTCATGCACCATTTACCTGGGCAATGCCACCACCTTGTGGTCTGCACAGCCACTCTCCACTCCAACCCCAGTGTCTTCCACAGGGACTGAACCTAAAGCTGTTTGCTGTTCTCTTTTGAGGGAGCTTTGCTCAGACTCCACTGCTGAACAGCCCTAGCAGGTGGCACTGATGGAATTTAAAGATATATGATTATTTAGCCATTGTTAGTACAAATTAATACCTGTTCTCAACACAAGGTTACACTCACTCACAATATCTCCTATTCACGTAACCATGAAAAAGGCCTTTTTTATACTGTTATTCCAGCATAGATTCCTTTTCTCTCTTCTGAACCATATTTTATTCCAACAGGTTTTCTCACCCAAACTTTTCTTTTTCCTTACAGCACCTTGAGGTCAAACTGATTCCTGTAAAGTCTTGCCACTGCCCACTTTGAGCAGTGTAAATACACATTTTGCTTCCCAAGTGACACTTCATAAAAATGTTTGCTCATTCTTTATGTTCAGAGCAGAAACTCAGTATTCTGTCACTATACTACAGCCTGGAATTACTGGTGATCAGTGCTGTCTGCTTTCCAAGAGGATGGAACATTTCCTGCCACGTGGCCCAGGCACACAGGAGAACAACTCCATAACTACGGAATTACTTTAGCTGTGGCAGCAGAGTCAGATAAGCAGCACCACAAAAGTCAATCCTCACCAAACAGGAAATATTTTGCCCTCAAGCCTGATTTCTCCCTGTCACAGAACCCTGGTGCCACCACCTGCAAGTCAGACATCACCTGGAAAGATAAGGGAACACTTGGATGGTTGCTGGCCTTGGAAAAACCCCCAAAACCCAACAAACAACCCCAACAAAACACACACAAATTACAGTCTGTCTTGGGAGTTAGCGGCAGCCTCTCCGATGAATTTGAAGCACGTCTTTTGGCTGTTTTGGACATGCTGCCTGTTTCAAGCATGAGATTCTCTCCACCAGGCAGTTTCTCTAGGACAGTAACTCGCCCTGCAGGTCACTGGAGCAGGAGCCCAGTTTCACAGCCCTACTCAGAGAAATTTGTTGAGACATGATGGCCTCAATCCAAGCCAGGTTCCACAGAGCCTGGTACGTAACAAGCCTTCCTCCACACCGGGTTTTCGTCCTTCCAAGCACAAACGGCAGCATAGGCTTGAAAGGATGCTCTGTACAGAAAGAAAGGAAAGAGCTGTCCCTGCCACTCCAGAGCAGTTCTGCATAAAGACAAATTTACTTCTGGATTAGACCCAGCTTTCAGTGCCTGCATAGATCAAAGGGAGGATTCACAATCCCAGGTTTTGCTAAGGAGTTGTGCCTTTGCAGTGTGACTAAAGATCCTCAGGTGACAGGCAAAAAAAGAGTGAATATAAAAGTTCTCATGCTTGGCCACATGACTATTTATTGCAAAATCCAGTTCTACTCTAAGCAGAAAAAGCCCATCTGAAGCTACCATAAAGATATAAAAATACTTTGGATATCTTCTACTGATACAATCAAGACATCCTGTATGATGTAAGCCCAGGCTGCTTTCCAGTGCACAAAAGCATTGACAGCGATTTTTCCTGCCCTGACTGACACAGAACTGATTCAGGGTAACATCAGAGCCAGTAACACCTTCCAAGAACAGGACATTGACAGCCTGCAGCATCCTCCTCAGAGGCAGAATCATATCTTCTGTTTGTACTGCAGCTCTTGGATGAAAGCATCGCATTGCCAGTTTTATTTTTCTTTTACAAGTTAATTTTGCAGTTCCATTACTCCAATTTACACTTGCCAAATAGTCACGGACCTCAGAGAGTTTTACATCATAGTCAAAATCATTCCAAAAGCATTGAAAGCTACTACCTTTCCTCTTCCTTTACCTTGCTGCTTCTTTCACATCTCAGTGGAGCAGCTTCAGAGCTGTGTCAGTGAAAAAACAAGAGACCACACTTCATGGGGAAGGGTGGCTGGAATGGTTTATTACAGAATCAGCCATTTACAACTGTTCTCATTTTCTCCAAAGCAGATCAAGACAAACCAGGATCTCTGGATTGGAAACATCTGCTTTGGGAGTGATTAAGAGCAGTTATGGAGTCATTCCTGTCATTTTCCTTGCTCAGACAAGCTCTAGGGTCCAATTTCTATAGGCATTTGAGCACCTTATTCCCTTGGGATCCCTTTGAAAGTTTTAGCCCATAAAGTCTTCCCCCTAAATCCCACTGGCATTTGCTGCATTCACATGTTATATTTAAACCTCTTAATCTAAATTACAAACTCTATAGCCTCTTCATAGCATTCCTAGTGCACTTAACACAACAGGATCCTCATCACCAACAGGCATTTGCACAGTTATTAACATAAAAAACATTTATGGGGAAAAAAAGTAACCTTATGGTCTAGGGCTTGAATTTCATTTACAGGCATTGTAAATAGCTGGCAGAACAAGGAATCAGCAGGAAATGCTTTATCAAATGCAACACAGACAACAGCATGGCTGAATTTTGCTAAATACTTGTATTTTTAGTATTTCTATGTGTATTCAAAACTCTTGGGGGGAAAAGAAAACCACATCTTGGGGAGTTGGAGGTGATAATGCACACAGGGAAGTCTCCTTATCTGCAGCAACCGAGTGCCAGATTATGACACAAAAGCCATACTGGTGATTGCTGAACTTTGTCTTACAAGCAGCACCTGAGTATTTGAGAATTTGTCCCTTCCTGCTGAAAGATGCAACAGCAATTCCCTCTTTTACCCCTGGAATTGCCCGTGCTCCTCCCCACATTTCATCCCACAGTAAAACCATCTTCCATTTATTACATTTATGGAGAAAAAGTAGAACTAAACCAGAGAACAAGAACACTTGTGAATATTTATAAACTCCTCTTTCTGCAGGCCTTGGTGCTTCACCTCCAGGCACCCCTAACAACATTCTGGAGAAGTTGCACTACTCATTGTTCCACTTCATTATACCAGCTACAGGAAACCCCACTGAACTAGAAACCCAGGAACACCACAAAAAGGCCAAAGAGCTTTCTTACAAAAAGGGGCAGCCCAGCCCTTCCCTTCCCAAACCTTTCCAGAAGCTCAAAAGCAAACAGCACCACCTGGGCAGGATCGTAGCAAGCTGCAAACCAGCTACAACCAGAGGGGAAAAAACCACTTTGAGCACCACAGACAGGGCTGATGGAAAACCTCATCCCACCACCCCGCTGCAGGGAATTAAATCATCTCCTACCTGGACAAGGTCCTCAAACAGTTGTTTTTTCACCAGAGGAAATCTCTCTCCCCCCAACAGTCAGAGTTGTGGTCTAAGGGAAGAGGACATCACCTCAGGAGACAGAGCTGCCCCACACAGTTCTGAAAGGTTCTGCAGCCCCTCAGAAACCCCACAGTCATCTTCCACTTCAGTGGAAACACCTGGCACAGCTCACACCTGATGTAACNCCCCCCCCAGCCTTTAAAGCTAATTTCTCCCCTCCCTTTTCCCTAATCTTTCCCTTTTTTCACACAAGAAGCAAAATATGAACATTTTTATCACTTTTTAATGAAAATTTGCTGTTCCAGGACCATGCACAAGGCTTGGGGTGGCAGGGGAGGTCAAAGATGTGCTCTCCTCTGAGGAAAAGTCACTTGCAGGCAGAGCTTTACCCCAAGCCTTTGAGGTTGGTTTCCACAGCACCCACTAAGCAGAGAAAACTACATTTTCAGCATTTCCTAAACATTTATTTCAACATTTTTTGAACATTTTAAGCATCTTGACTTTTGCCTTGTGAGTCCCAGGGTCGAAAGCAGGAACTAATACCAAGAGACTGTTTTTGACTGTAGAACCTGCAGCAGTGGTCAAGCACATTCCCTTTGCTTCTCACTCCAAAAGTGTGGCCTCTTCCCAGACCTAATGTGCAAATTTCCTGTCAGGTTTCTATTTTGACACCCAAAATGACACAAATTTAAGGTAAAAGGCCCCAACATCACATGAACTTCCCCATCATGTATATCAAAGCAAATATATTATATACACACAGCAAGTCAGAGTATATCCCTGAAGAAGGAATTTTTCCCGAAACCTTCCTCAGCTGTGTCATTAAAAAAAAAAAAAAGGGAGCTGGAAGTTCTGCCCAGCTCTTTGTGGTGTTTTTACAGCACTTAAAATGATGTTTTATATCGGGACTTTGAGCTGCCACTGTCAAGCAAAAATATTGTCTTCAGGGCAAATTTCCGGAAGCAATTTCAATTTCAAAACTAATTTATTTGGGAGGAAGTGAATTTGAGCCTCTTCATGTCAGGATTAACAAACACCCAGTAAAAAATAGGGAGTTTTATCAGCAGATCAGAGGAGCACGCTCAGATCCTGTTTTCACAGCTGTAAGCTCATCGGGCAGATTGCAAAGGCCGGGGCTGGGGAACCTTCCATAGGTGGCAGCATTACTGCAGGATTTTAGGGAGAAATCTAGATGAGCAGCATGATGCTCCAGCATCGACAGGAATCTCCCTGATGGGGAAAACCTTCTAGGAAATAATTTCTTTATTTCTGCAGTGCTGTGACCCAGACCAGGCTGCCATACAAACCTAGAGGATGAATTTAAAAATCCAGTAGGAAGGCTGGAATTTCATCCAAACAAGGCTTAATAATGAGCTGGATTGATAATTTATAGCTATTAATAGTAGGTCAATAAACTTGGCTTTTACTTTCAGATGCAGAATTAGGGGGGTCACCCCAAAAGAGAGGCTCATTTACAAGGTAATTTTCAGAGTCCGAGTCCCACCACCAGACACACAGGAGGAGCAGAAGCCTCTAGAAGCTGATTTTCCTTAGCTGCTTAATCAGCTTCATAATGTGCATGTTATTCAGAATTCCTGCTTCCCCTTTCTCATCTCTTTTTTAGGACACTGGTACGGAAATGTCCCAGAGGAAGCTGCCTGTTTTCTCCCTGCTGCTGTGTCACAGCTGCCTCACCCACTTATGCTTTTGCTTCCCTCTCCTGGCTGATTTCATCCCCAAAAATAAGGAGGAAAAGACAAAGGTATAAACCAGTCCTTTCAGAGGAGGCTGAAGACATTCCCTGTTCGAAAAAACGCATTGACAATGGAGATTTGGAACAGAAATTATCCAGGATTTGTGAAATTCCACCTCAAACCTCCTGCCATAGCTGTCACTGTACCCGCTCCAAAGGTTAACCTTCAAGGACAAACAGCCTGAGTTGCTCTGAAGAACTTGGAAGTGTTTCTGGATGACACTAAAATTCCACACAACCTCTGTGAACACACGAATGGGATGGACCCAACCAAGTCTGTCCAGGGTTTCTTTTTGAAGGGATCCAAAACAAATTTCAGAGTTGGGG